>QLTV01012192.1:190405-204517 GCA_003457575.1 Thermophis baileyi
CAGTCATCCAGGTCACGTTTCTCCCAAAGGTGCTTCTTCAAGAGGCAACTGGACTTCCTTGTTTTTCTTTGAGGACATTTTGCTTCTTATCCAAGAAGCTTCTTCAGCTCTGACTGGATAGTGGGGAATGGAAGGATTTATATTCCTTGCAGATGCATCCTTTTGGAGGGCCGTTAAGGTCACCTGGAGGTTTATCTGTGTCCTCAGGGTCACCTGAGTAGCGCTAATGGTTCCTGTAGTCTGCAGTCCCTCTGGAAATCCATTCCTACTCCCACACCATTCCAAGGCTGTTCATCCCAAATCGTATAGCTAAAAGTCTGTAGAGATTCTCAGTCATCCAGGTCATTTCTGGCAGATGTTTCATGACCCAACTAGGGAACATCATGAATGCTTATCAGTGCTCTGAGAAACACGAAGGCCCTCACAATTCAACCCTGAGCTACAAATATTCTCTTCTTTTGATGCTGTCCTCTTCTTCGACAGGAAGCATCACTGCTGGGAAACCCGTGTCTCAAGACAGGAAGGTCACAACCACCTCCAGAGACATCACCAGCTCCAAATCTCCTCATACCCCACTTCCGGAACACCATCACCCGATGTCTCCGTATGAGCACCTGCTCCGCGGAACTGGTGGCATGGATCTATACAGAGGCCACATTCCACTGACCTTTGACCCTGCTGCCATTCCCCGAGGGATTCCCTTGGAAGCAGGTAGGAGAATGAAAAGTCCATAAACCCCCATCCCCTGTTGGGCCTTGTGTAGCTTAGTCCCGGCGCAGATTGGACTGGTTTTTAAGAATACGGATCTCTGTATGGGACTTGGATTAGAGCAAAGAGTTAGCAGACCTTGGAGGCGCATGAAGAGTTTAGCAGCAACCTGGGCGGTGGGTTCTCCGACGTGGTATGGTTGCACGTAGATCTAGGGCAGAGGTCTCAAACTCGATTTCATTGAGGGCCGCATCAGGGTTGTGTTTGACCTTAGGGGGAGCCGGGGGGGGACATGGCCAGCTTGACGTCACTCGTGTCGGGGGCACCTGTGGTGGCCAAGTGCTAAGGCAGGACTTCCCTCAGACCCTCCCTCCCTCTCATTATAATCTTCCTTCCTTCCTTCCTTCCTTCCTTCCTTCCTTCCTTCCTTCCTTCCTTCCTTCCTTCCTTCCTTCCTTCCTCTCTCCTTCCTTCCTTTTCTCTCCTTCTCCTCTCTCCTTCCTTCCTTTCTCTCTCTTCCTTTCTATCCCTTTATTATTTTTACACATAACTCAAGGCAACAAAACAGATCTAATACTCCCCCTCTTCTTATTTATCCCACAACAACCACCCTGTGATGTGGGAGGGGCCGAGAGAGAAAGGGACTTTCTTCATTCCTTCCTTCCTTCCTTCCCTTCTTTTTCCTTCCCTCTTCCTTCTCCTTTCTTCTTCCTTCCCCTCTTTCCTTTTTTCCTTCCTTGCTCTCTTCCCATCTTCCCTTCTTTTTCTTTGTCTCTCCTCTTTCCCTTTCTCCTTTCTTGTCCCTTCTTGGATGCTCCAATGCAAAAAGGGGAAACATTTCTCCTTTGGTTTGGTTTTGCTTGTAGTTTGTTTTGCTAGCCCTCTGCCAGCGAAAACCGGGCGCGGCCCTCCCAAGCTCCATTTTCGCTGGCAGAGGCACCGCGGGCCGGTCCTTGATTGCTTTCAGGGTAGCCCCACGGGCCGCATCCGGCCCTCAGGCCTTGAGTTTGACACCCCTGATCTAGGGATTGGCCCTGGGAAAGAATGGGGAAAGGATTTGGAAGACCTTAAGTGGAGCTTTATGGAAAGATGTAGAAGACAGGGGTGGATACCTTATACAAGGTTGGATGTAAATGTTCTAAAATCTGGAATGAGTAGAAATGGACCTTCTCTTCTTCACCTCTGCTTGATTCAACAGCTGCCTATTACTTGCCGAGGCACCTTGCTCCTGGTCCTACGTACCCCCATCTCTACCCTCCCTACCTCATCCGTGGTTACCCGGACACCGCCGCCATGGAGAACAGACAGACCATCATCAACGACTACATCACCTCCCAACAGATGCACCACAACGCCGCCACGGCTACCACCATGGCTCAGAGAGTCGATCTGCTTCGCGGCTTGTCTCCACGAGAACCTTCCCTGGCTCTCAACTACGCAGCAGGTCTGGAATCCGTGGGGTGCCAGCGGGCCCGGGTGGGTGGGTGGGGGGAAGCCATGTTGGAGGCTTGTTTGCACAAACACCCATGAGATGATGGTGGATCATGCTGGGTCCGAGATAAGACACAATGAAGTGTTCTGACCCAAGCTTCCTGATTAAATAATACGGCACAAACGACGTCCCGACTGTAATCAGTCTCAAACAAATGATAACAAGTCTTTCGGGGAAAGGCAGATAAGTACACGAACCTTGATCTTCCTTGGCAAACTGCCAAGGACCAATTAGCAAGGAACTTGGCAAGTCCAAACAGAAACAGAGTCCGAGCTAGAATCACACGAGTTGAACAAAGTTGACGAACCCGTTCATGTGCTCCACTTATATATGGGAGGGGCCAATTGTCTCCAAGCCTTACTCCTGAGTAGTCCTTCTCTGAAATTGTTCTTGCCTTCTGGCAGCTCTGCGCATGCGCGCATTGAGAACAGGCTCCCCCTGTTCCTCTGCCTTGCTCAGGTCAGCCTCTGGAGTCGGGACAGATCTCCCAGATGGCCGGGCTGGATCCCTGCCTCTGGCACCGAGCCTTCTCCAGACTCCAGGCCTGGCCCATGTTCTTCCCCAGCCTCCTCGCTGTCTGACTCTGAGGCCAGCTCCACAGGCCGCTGGCAGACCACAACAAGAAGAGTGACTTCCATCAATTGTGTTTGCTGTTATGGGAACAAACATCAAGCAGAGAGGCTACTGGCTGTAGGGGAGGGGTCCCCAGGCCCGTTCGGAACTGGGCCACGGAAGTGGCAGGCTCACCCACCGCTCACGTGGAACCATCCCTTCTCCCCCCTTCTAGTCCACAAAGCAAGGAACGTTGGGGAACGCTGCTGTAGAGGACAATGCTAGTGTTGTGGCCTGTCGGTCGCCAGCCCCTCCAGCAGCCAAATCAGAGGAGGAGGCGTGGGAGTCAGGACCAGCATCAGGGCAAACTGGGAGCTCCGAGGGGGAAGAGGGAATGGAGCTGGCAGAGACAGAGGCAGAGCCTGGGCCATCTGCCAGCCTTCAGATGGAGAGTCAACAGCCCCCAGGTCTGGAGGTGGCTGATGAGGAAGAGGAGGAACAGCTGGGTCCAGTGCCTGACGTGCGGATGCGCAGAAGTCAGAGGAGAGGAGAGCAGTGGAAATCTATCGGCCGATCCTTGGGAAGGAAGATCCACCGCTGCTAGCGAAGCCCCACCCTAGCTCTGGGGGAGTTGAATAGGTGTGGCAGACAACTATTCATCTCCCTGCCGGACAGACTTGTTAGCCTGCTATGTGTGTGAGAGAGAGAGGCTTTTTGCCGGGGCTGCTGGTGCTCCTAATAAATGGAACATTTGTTTAATTACAGAGGGTTTGGGAGCCGGGTCAGAACAGCTGGCTTGATGGATCTTGATGGTTCCTACCTTGCCCTACAGTCTCAAGTTATTTTAAAAAGCAACACCTTTGTTCTTGGATCTAGGCCAACTCATCTCGGGACAATTCAGGGCTTAATCATTCAGTTACTTTCATTCTTGGTGACCACACTTTCAACAAAATACTCTCGTATTTCTGGGTTGACTTTATTTTTATGATTATTGGCCACTGTTCTGTCAAAATTAAATTTAACTTTTGCATTTGTTGAATTGTCCCGCGTGCGAGTTGCCCCGTTCTGTCGTTCATTCTGAGCAAAGCTATTGGCTTGTTTGGCCGTAAGGTTCTTCTTGAAGTGAGGCCCATGGCACGAGTGCTCTTAAAGGGAAGGAATAAAAAAATGCAGAGAATTCAGAGCAGACCAGCCTGACAAATATAAGCCTTAAAGAGGACACTGCCCACTTGGTTCTGGGCTCCCCCTTCCGTTCCTAACCACCTTCTCCTTCTCCCAGCAGGGATCATTGACCTGTCTCAGGTCCCACACCTCCCTGTGCTCGTGCCCCCCACCCCAGGCACCTCTGCAGCCTCCATGGACCGCATCACCTACATGCACAGCGCTGCCCAGCCTTTCAGCAGCCGACACAGTAGCTCGCCGCTCTCGCCAGGTGAGTCGGGAGGGAACCTAGAACCCAACGTAGGTGAGACGCTTCCAAATATCCTTCTTCGGTAACCGCCTTGGCAAGGAGATCCACCTTGTGCACAGGTGAAAGGTTCCGAAGAGGGAGAGTGGAGGTAAAGGAGAACGAGAGAATGCAAGCTGGAGGGAAGGCGGCTGTGTTCTAGATCGGCTGAAGGAAGTAGATGGAGCTTTCTTGGAGAAGAAAAAGTACAAGGGGGACCAGTGAGGTCCAAATCAACTGAGAAGGATGGATTTGTAGTTTGCTTGACCCAGTTCTGATATCTGAGAGGTGCAGAATTAAGTGTAAATAAGGGCAAACAATAGAGGTGTAAACGAAAACAAGGAATACAAGCTAGAGGGAAGGAGGCTGTTCTAGATTGGGTGAAGGAAGTAGCTGGAACTTTCTCGGAGAAGAAAAACAGAGGAGGGTCCAGTGACGTCCAAATCAACTGAGAAGGATGGACTTGTGGGCTGCTTGACCCAGTGTTATCATCCTGGGAGGTTCAGAACCACCTCATGGCTTCTTGGTAGTGCCCAAATGAAGGAAACCACAAGCCAGCAGCTTTAGTTCAGTCCAAAGTTCAGAATGATTGAGTCTGACTGCCCCTCCACATGTTCAAGAACCCCATAATCCTGGATGACAGTGTTAGGAACATGCGTTGTTGCAATATTTTGAAAACAAAGTTTAGGGAAGGAAAGAAGAAAGGAGAAACGCAAAGAAGAAATAGGTTGCTAAAAAAGAGCAAGGGTTAAAGCAGGATGAAGGGTGATGAAGCGGATTACCAAAATTTCATTAGAACTGAAGACTTCCGTTTTTTGAGCTCCCTACCAATTTTCTCCATTCTGGGTTTTAATAGAAGAGAATATTTGTAACTTAGGGTTGAACTGTGGGGTTCTTGGTGCTCTCTGAGCGTGATCATTTTCTTGCAGACATTTCATTACCAAACTAGGTAACATTGTCAGTGCTAGCTGGTGGAAGAGTCTTTCTGTTTCTTATTTACTTTGGCTGATCTGCAATCCAATTCTTTATCTACAATTGCATTAAAATCTCCCATTATACATATATCTTCATATTCATATTCAATTATTTTTCTATGTAATTTTCTATAAAATTCTTGATTATCATTTGGAGCATAGATTGCTACTATCAATACTTTCTTAGAGTTCATTATTATTTCAACCATTAATATTCTTCCTTCTAAGTCTTCATATATTATTTCTGATTGTATTTCTTGTTTAATATATAAAACCACACCTCTTTTGGATTGATCTGCTGACGATGTATATACTTTTCCAAGTTTCACATGTTCTAAATATTTTCTATGTTGTTTTTTAATATGTACTTCTTGTAAACAAATAATCTCAAATTTTAATTTTGCTAATTTATTTACTATCCTTTTTCTTTTTATCGCCGAACTTAATCCATTTATATTTAATGAAATTATTTTCATCTCTTCTTCCATCTCTTTTATTTATTTAATTGGCTAGTTGCTCTAGTTACTCTTTGTTCCTTGGATTCTTTTGATCGAGTTCCTTCTCTTATTGCTCTTTTAACTCTATTATTTGTCTTTCTCTTTCTTTTTCCTTTGTTCTTGGTGCTCTCTGATGGTGAGTTATTTTTGTAGACATTTCATGACCCAACTAGGGAACATCATCAGTGCTTGAAGGGAGTGGGGTTTGTGGAGAGGAAGGAGGAGGAGGATAAGGAAAAAGGACTGTAGAGTCCTTAGTGCTTTCTGAGTTTGGAGGGCATCAAGGACCCTACAATTCTGAGTTTTATCAAAACATTTTCAAGTCGAATGCTTTTTTTTTGCTGGAGATTGATGGTGGATGAAATAGCAAAGCAACTCTAGAGCGCGTTATCCACAGTGGGAAACAAACAACAGCCTGTGCTTCACAGGTACCCCTGCACATTTAGCCAAGACGGGACCCCCAGTTTCCGAACGGGAACAAGAACGGGACCGTGAAAAGGAACGCAAGAAATCGGTTGTGACCAGCACAGCCACGGTGGAACACGCACCCATCTGGAGGCCGGGTGAGTTTATTTTATTTATTTATTTATATTTATATTTCTATGCTGCCCAACTCCCAGGGGACTCTGGGCGGCTTACAACAATATAAAAAAAACATTATTAAAATATAAAAACTATTAAAAAGAAACATAATTAAAAACATTTAAAAAACAACTAAAAACTCATACACACCGTTTCATGGCCGGATCTCGCCAAATTACAGAGGCGAGATCAACGGCCCCAAGCCTGCCGGAACAGCCAGGTCTTCACCGCTTTCCGGAAGGCCAGCAGGGTGGGGGTGGTCCGGATCTCAGGGGGTAGCTGGTTCCAGATGGCCGGGGCAGCCACAGAGAAGGCCCTCCCCCACGGGCCCGCCAGCCGGCACTGTAGCTGACGGGACCTGGAGGAGCCCAATCCTGTGGGATCTTACCGGTCGCTGGGAGCTATGTGGTAGAAGGCGGTCTTGAAGAGTTGAGGTTCACCACCTTGGAAGGGAAGGAGAGGGGGCTTGGCACCATCTCATTTTGCCTCCATTCCATCTTTTACGACAGGCACCGAACACAGCAGTGGCCGTACCCCCGCACACTCTCACAAACACTCCCCGGTTTCCCCTCGCGCCCAGGAGAACATTCAGCAACGTCCCAGTGTACTGCATAACACCAACATGAAGATAATCTCTCCAGAAGGTCTCACTCCCTCCGTTTTGCGGTAGGTCAAATTCCGGAAAGGCGGAAGCGAGTTATTCTCGACATTCATCCAGGGCACAAAATGGAACCTGCACAGCGCAGATTCTAGGCTGGTTGCTTGTTTATTATTATCATTTCTTAGTTTGTCACACTGTCAGTGTCAAGCATGAGAAATCAGGAAATCCAGGCAGTTCGAAGGAATGCAGGTAGTCCTCGTCTTACGACCAGAGTTGAGTCAAAAATGTCTGTTGCTAAGTGAGATTTTAAGTGGGTTTTGCCCCATTTTACAACCTTTTCTTGGCACAATTGTTAAGTGAATCAATCCCTGCCAGTGTTAAGTTAGTAACACTGTTGTGAAGTGAATCTGGCTTCCCCATTGATCTTAGCTTGTCAGAAGGTGGCCAAAGGGGATCACGTGACCCCGGGATACGGCAACCGTCATAAATATGAGTCAGCTGCCAAGTGTCTGAGTTTTGATCACATGACCATGGGGATGCTGCAACGGTCATAAGTGTGAAAAATGGTCATAAACAGTGGTGGGATCCTGCCGGTTTAACAACCTGTTCGGTGATCGTGCGCGTGCGCAGTTTTACAAAAACTTAACTTCTGCGTTACTGCTGGGGAGAAACACAGCTGAGGTGCGGCAATCAGCTCTGCTGCACGAATCAGCTGAGAAGATATAGGTCAGCAAAGCGCAGGGGCGGGCGGGCAGGCCCACCTGATCGTCGGAGCACACCGGTTCGCTCCCAGCTGATCATCGGAGCATCCTGTTCGCCCGAACCGGTCCGAACCAGTAGAATCCCACCCCTGGTCATAAATCAGTTTTTTTCAGTGCCGTTGTAACTCTGAACAGTCACTAAATGAACTGTTGTAGGTCGAGGACTACCTGTATAAAGGTTGGTTGCAAGGTTAAGCTCTCTACAAGAATCTGATCTACTAACAGTCAAAGCAAATTGGCGGTAGAGAAGAGTCAACTCAAGTGTGCTGAACTTAGATCTCTTGTGGGCACAAAAGGACTCGAGAGTGATGACGCATTTGACACCTCCCCCCCCCCTCGGGCTCAGCCTGGTCGCCGCCTACAGTCAGCCAGATGTTCAGATTGGATTTGGCAATTTTTTCCACCTAGCGAGTCCTACCCAAGGACCTGAGATAGGCAGACGTTGTTGTTTGATGGGCTTCAAGAGATTGTTGCTGTCAGCTGTTCCAAGTCAAGCTGCCATTTGCAATTGACTGATGGTTCTTTTATAGCTACACACCTTTCCTTTCCTTTCCTGCAGTGATTCAGACACTTGGAGGGAAGGTGTCTTATAGGCAAAATCTTACATGCCAGTACTGGATGTTATTATAGGGAGGGGAATCTGTTGGAAATGAAGCCCACTTTCGCTCATCCCCCCCTAGTTTTTTTTTTCAGTCGCAAACCCCAAATTATAATCCAGCCAAAAAAAACTGCCTGGCCCCAGATTCTCCATCTGTGCATGTGCAGAAAATATATCCTATCTGTAGTTTAGTTTGCATCTTGCACTTGGAAGTTCAGAATAACAGAGCTGGGAGGGACTTGGGAGGTTTTCTAGTCCAACCCCCTGGTCAAGCAGGAAACTCTATTCCTAAATGACTATAGAGATTCTCAGTCATCCAGGTCATGGTTGTCCGAAAGGTGCTTTTTTCAAGAGGCAACTGGACTTTCTGGTTTTTCTTTGGAGACGTTTCGCTTCTCATCCAAGAAACTTCTTCAGCTCTGCCTGGATGGTGGGGGATGGAAGGATTTATACTCCTTGCAGACAGCTGGTCAGTTGCATGGGTTTGAGTACAATGCAGTGAGCCATGTGCAGATCAGTACATTGGGGAAACAAAACAACCACTTTATAAACTCATGGCACAACATAGGAGAACAAACCCATCAGGACAAGATTCAGCAGTCCATCTGCATTTAAAAGACAAAGGCTACTCTTTTGAAGACAGCAAAGTCTACATTATGGACAGAGAGGACCACTGATTTGAAAGAAGGGTCAAAGAGGCCATTTATGTCAAAATTGAACAGCCCTCTCTCAACAGAGGGGGAGGGATAGGACATCATCTATCTCCAATCTACAACACAGTCCTTTCAACAGTTCCAAGAATGCTCCACACCCATTTGCACCACTCAGGTGACTCTGAGGACACAGGTAAACTCCAACGACCCTCTAAAAGGATGCAAATGACCAGCCGTCTGCAAGGAGTATAAATCCTTCCATTCCCCACCATCCCGTCAGAGCTGAAGAAGCTTCTTGGAATGAGAAGCGAAATGTCTTCAAAGAAAAACAAAGTCCAGTTGCCTCTTGAAAAAGCACCTTTGGGAAACCCTCTACCATTCCAGACAAATGGATGTCCAATCTCTTCTTAAAAACCTCCAGTGTTGGAGCAGTCACAACTTCTGGATTTCTTCTAAGTGTGCCCTTGTAGAAATCCAGGACTTGAATAGCCCCATAAGTACCTTCTGCTCGACGCCCCTTGCAAAAGATGTGGGTATTTCCTTCTTCTCCCCCTGGAAATCTCTTAACGTGGTTTTCTGCTTTACAGCTCTTCCTCCTCCTCTTCTTCCTCTTCATCCACCACCACCACGTCCCCAGCCTGCTCCTCCGGCTTCTGTCCGGCATCAGCATTGCGCAGCTCCATAAGTGGCTTGGACAACTACGCCTCGGTGATGGAGTCGGCTCACGTGCAGAAGGAGGTCTCCTCCTCCAGGACCCAGGACATCAAAAGCGAAAGGTCTCAGCCTGAGACCAACCACCTGTTCACCTCAAAGTTGTCCGCGGGGCCAGGCCTAGAACAGACACCTTCGCCCGTAAAAGCTACCGAGCCCAAGACTTTGTCCTCTTCTGGGCCGGGGGCGAGCCACCCGTTTAGCAGAGGACAGGGGAAAATCCAGCCATCGCATCACAGCCCCCTGGACTCATCACTGCACACCGTTTCGGCCCCCGAGCAGCCGAGTAGAGAAAAGAGTAAACCCTTTTCAGTGCAGGAACAGGAGCTGCGAGTACTCGGTAAGACTACCATGACAGCGGCCAACTTCATTGATGTCATTATCACGCGCCAAATTTCTTGCAATAAGGGGAGGCCCGAAAGAAGTTCATTAAATAACAGCACCAATGGCGATGGTAAGACATTGGAGGGGGAATCGGGGGCGGCTCTCCGCGTCGGGGGGCCTTGCAACCCGCACCCGGAGACCTTACCAAAGATCCTTCCCTTTTCCGCAATCATTTATTTCTTTTTTTTCTTTTATTTTTTTTTAAGAGCGTTTTAATTTTCACATTTGTGGTGACGGCCCCTTTATGTTTTCAGCGTTGTCTGCCTAAAAGCCCCTGTTTTGCACTCTTCCTGTGCTCATGCTTCTTCCTCCCCCCACCCCCACCCCCCATTTTTCAGCCTAATTTTTTCCCCCTCGGTTCCCATGCATTTGATTTCCTCCTGAGCATGTCGTTGTGTGCGGCAGGGCAGGCTAGACTTAAGGGGTCTTAACCAGGGCTATCAAATTCTCGGCCCTCGGACCGGATGCGTCCCACGCTGGCCACGCCCACACCCGGTTTAGCGAAGGGGGGGAAAAGTCCCGATACGTCACGTGACGACGTGGGTTTGACACCCCTGGTCTAAACATTGAGAGGATGTCACGGATGCACCATCAAACCTTTCCCCCCCTCCCCCACTTAGCCAGGCCTTATCCAAAGGGGTGGGGGCTTGCGCTGCACGGTTGTGATGTGTCATTTTCGCTGTTTGGACACCGGTCCACCTGCCTCCGTGGACCTCTGCGAAATGTACGAAATACAGGAATGAGGGAGGTTGTGAATTTCAGCACCGGGCTTGCTCCCGGAACAATTTCGTGTTCTGCTTTGTCCATGAATTGTTGTCAACTTGCTAAAGTCGGTCGAGATACAGGCAGTCCTCGACTTACGACCACGGTTGGGGATCAGAGTTTCCGCTGCTAAGCAAGGGAATTGCTAAGTGAGTAGTTGCTCAGCCAGCTGGGAAGGTCACAAATGGTGATCACGTGTCTCCAGGACAGTGCAGCCGTCATAAATACATGCCGGATGCCAAACACCGAATGTTGATCACGTAACCGCGGGGATGCTGCAATGGTCGTAAGTGTGAAAAACGGTCGTAAGTCCCTTTTTTCAGTGCCGTTGTAACTTTGAACGGTCACGAAGCAAATAGTTGTAAGTCGAGGACTACCTGTAACACAGATTGCAACATGGGGAACGTAATCTGGTGTTGAGCCAGAAGATGTTGTGGGGGGGGGGGGAGAGAATGAGGTTACTAAAGGGTTCCTCGGTTTGTTCCCCCAATCTCCGGGGTTCCCGGATTGGTTGAGACTACAACTCCCAAGATTGCAAACCAGGCGCTGGGGAAAGCTGTGGTAGAACTACAACCATGAGTTTGGTTGTAGCTTGAATGGAAGTAACCCTTGGAGGAATCTCCAAACTCGGCAACACGCAGGTGTCAGCAACGTGGCTCGGCCAATGAGTTGCTGGTCCAAAACAAAAGCTGTTCTAAATTATATTGTTGAAGCTTTTGTGTTGGGCAACTTAAGATGGGTGACTGTACCATTTGATACCACAATATATTCCAAAAGACCCCAGTGGAAGCCACTGTGTGCTTCTCAACAGTGTACCCCCCTATCCAGGGCCTATGGGTCAGTTGGACCTCCTGAACGTTCTCAAGTCATCTTCTCTACGTAGGGATCCAAGCAATGAGGTCTCAGAATGCCAGGCGTCAAAAGTGGCCTCTGAGGGTATCTCTCATCCTTTCGGTTCTCCTAGCAGCTGTCACACAGCTGAGAAGGAGAGAGGTGTCCCCACCACCAACCTTTAAGGCTCTTTTTTGTGCTCCTCAGTTTTCCGTGGGAACTACAGTCCTGATGGCGTTGAAACTATAAGCCCCGTGAACTCCCCCCCTGTCCTCCACGAGAAAGGGATGAAGCTGACTCAAGATAAGGAGAAAGGTCAGGGACTGCTCCATCCATAAACAGGGACCTGTCCCCATTTGGTTATGGCGCGTTTCATTCCGCCCGTTCATTTTTCTCACATAGGTTCCCTCAAACCTTCTGCGACAGAGATCTCCCACATGCAACAGCTCCACCAGATCGGTGAGGGTCATCAGTCCCCAAGTCAGCCGTTGCAGGGACCCCCGAATGCCAAAGGAAATCAACGCATCGTCACCTTGGCCCAGCACATCAATGTAAGTGGGATCATTACATGCAAAGTCTGGTCGTCAGTCATCTTTTTCAGTGTAACTTTGGTTGTTAAACGAATGTTTGCAAGACAAGGATGACCGCATGGTGTCTCAAAGGGATAGTGGACTCTTTTGAGAAATGACCGCAAAGAAATACCAAAAGATGAGGACATAATTAGAAAGATACTAGATTGTGCCGAAATGGATAAATTAACTAAGAAAATAAAAGAAAAAGAGGAAACCGAATATTATTTAGTATGGAATAAATTCTATGAATAGCTGGAAGAGAGAACGAATAAGTAGAATAAGATGTAAAACTGTCAATATTTGAATGATAAAACTTTCAAGATAATTTAGTATAGAAGGATGTAAGATTATTGTATATAATAATGTAATAGAAGAAATAAGAAGGAAAGAAAGAAAGAGCAAGTAATTTATAAAATGTAAATATAAGTATTTAGGGATACTATAATTATTGATACTATCCGATGTAAGCTTACTGTATATATGGGGAGATTTTACCCCCAATTGTTTGTCTGTTTTGTGTATGTTTGTGTTTTTATGTGTATTTAATAAAAAACTTAAAAAAAAAAAGAAAAAGAAATACCGAAGGATATCCCCTTTCTTACAGGAAGTCATCACTCAAGACTACACGCGCCATCATCCCCAGCAACTCAATCCCCATATCCAGCCTCCTGTCTACTCCTACTCGGGGGCTGCCGGCCCTGTACTGGATCTCCGACGAGCTCCTACCGAATCTTACCTCCAGCACCAACCAATGGAACATGTTTCATCTTCGAGAATTTCTCCTGAAAATGAACCAGGCCAAAGGTGAGGTGGTCTTCTCTCCTTCCGGCCATGAAAGAGGCCGCCGAAGGTGGAAGATGGGCTATAGCAGCGATGGCGAACCTTTTTCTGGTTGCGTGCCAAAAGTGTGTGCGTGCACGTGCAATAGCGCGCGTGCGTGCCGGCACCCACAATGCAATGCGGCCCCCCCCAACTGCGCATGCATGCACGCTCCCCCCACGCTCCCCCGCACATGCGCCCCGCACTGCGCATGCGCACACCACCGCGCATGCGCTATCCACACATGCCCCCCGGCCCGTTTTGGGCCTGGAAAGCCTCCTGCACCAAACTTTGCCAGCACGAACGGTCTGCCGTTGCCGCTCCTCCTCCTCCTCCTGCCAGCCTCGCGCTCCAGGCAGGGAAACCCCAGCCTGCTGTTCCTGCCACCCTCACCCCTCCTCGCGCTTGGGGCCGCGGCAGAAGCCCTCTCATGAAGGAGAAGCCTCTGGCAGGGAGGGAGGGAAACCGCAGCCTGCTGTTCCTACAGCCGTCGGGGAAACGGCAGTGTGAGAATAGTCACCGCCAGGCGCGAGGGGGTGGGGGCGGCAGGAACAGCACTCTGGGGCTTCCCTCCCTCCTCGCCAAAGGCTTGGGGCCACAGCAGAAGCCCGCTTGGGCAGGGAGACAGGGAAGTCCCGGCCCGCCCGTCCTTGCAGCCGCCACCCCCTCGCCCGTGGCGGCAGTGCTTCCCTGACAGTGGCAGGGGCAGTCGGCGGGGCAGAGAGGGCAGCGGCAGGCTGTGGAAGCCCGGGGGATCTTGGAGAGTTGGGGGGGCGTTGGGGGGCAGGTGGGGAACTGCATGTCTCGCTGCCCCCCCTGTAGTGCAGATTCTCACTCCGACTCCTCCGAGGTTCAAAAGCGCTCTCCGCCGGAGGAAGCCCCATTCCCAATCCTCCTGTCCCTCAGAAGCCCCCGAATTTCATTTCATTTCGCTTCCCTTCATTCTGTGTGTGTTGTGTATTTGCACGAGGATCCAAGTGCTTTGCTCCAGCCGCGAGAGGGGGGGAGGGCGGCCCACCGAATAGCAACGGGAGAAGAATTCCCCCTCTTCTCCGTGGGGATGCTAGTCCAGCCACCCACTGCGGGAAGTGGTTTGCTGTTTTCCCCGCACACCGATGGAGAGGAAGGTTGGGGAGAGGGGGAGCCGCGCCAGGGGCAGAGGGGGATG
>QLTV01012192.1:209342-232309 GCA_003457575.1 Thermophis baileyi
TCTATCTATCTATCTATCTATCTATCTATCTATCTATCTATCTATCTATCTATCTATCTATCTATCTATCTATCTATCTATCTACCTACCTACCATACATCTATCTATCATCTATCTATCTATCTATCTATCTATCTACCTATCTATCTATCTATCTATCTATCTATCTATCTATCTATCTATCATCTATCTATCTATCTATCTATCTATCTATCCATCCATCCATCCATCCATCCATCCCCCCTGTCTCTATTTCTATCATTACACTCTCTATCTCTAACTCACTTACTCTCTATCTACCATCTATCTTTCTTTCTTTCTTCTATCTCATTATCTTATCTATCATCTATCTATCTATCATCTATCTAATCTATGTATCTATCTATCTATCTAATCTATTATCTATCTATCTATCTATCTATCATCTATCTATCTATCTATATTTTTGCCGAAAACCAGAAGTACATGAAGGTTTTTGGCCAAACCGTCATAAAATGTGGGCACATGAGCACGGGATGCTGCAAATGTTCAAAAAGGCACGCTGGTTCTTGACCATCCAACCTGTGGTCATGTGGCCACAAGGGAGCCCCTATCCATCAAAACTTTTGAACCCGGTTGTAAGTATCTTTCTGGAGGTCCGTCATGACTTTGAATGGTCCCTAAATGACCGGTCGTAAGTTGAAAACTCCCTGTAGTTCTTCTTTCCATGTGAAAGATTGACCAGTCTTGATATGAAGAGAAGTTCATCTGACTTTTCTCAACCCCAAATCTTGGTAACACCAAGATTTCCCCCAAAAAATGACGTTCTGAAATTGTAGTAGGACTTCTTCGGAGGTGGTCTCCTCTAAAGTGTTTCTCTTTGGTCTTCCTTCCAGATGTTGGACAACCCGGAACAGAGATTTTTTACATGCCAGCAATGACAGGAACAGGTAAACACTAGAACTCTTCTGCACCCTGCCTTTTTTTGCTTTTCCCCCATACCTGGGATGGCGCCCTCTTTGGGGCCCACTCGGCACCTGAGGTTGGGGGTGACTTTGGGAAGCTGTCATTATTTATTGACAGCTGGTAAAGCTAGTTCAGCTGTCCTGTAACAGAAGATTGACAAGCCTTTATGACATTTGGAAAGGGAGGCAGATGTCCGCCAAGGGTTGGACGGGGAGGAAGACCAACAATAGGTTGGATTGTTAAATTTATTTATTTTTTTAAATATAAAAATCACCCCTTCCTTGTTCCTCAACCTCTGTCTCTTAGACTCATTTAATTACATTTTATCATCCCCTCTTTCCCTGGGGACGTTGGGCAAACAGCTGCCCCCTTAGTGCCTTCTCTGGTCTTTATGCACTGCGGCACCTTAACTGCATGGCTTCTGATGACTCACAATTGCGATGCAACCACCATCAATGACACCATAGATCCCGAGACAAGACAGTACCGCCCGCTCAGCTGATGTCCTCTTTGCCTCGGCCCCAAAATCGATGGGGGAGAAAAGGCTGGAGGGAAACCGAGAAAGAATTGGGGGAAATGGGCATAGCTGGTGGATGGAGCCACTCCCTTGGGTGCCCAGGAACTTGTCCTCAGATTTTATGAGGGCACTTTGTCCCAGGTGGCATTGAAGTTGGGAGAAGACCAGTCCCTCCATTTTGAATGCTCCCAGTTAAGGGAGGTTGTAGCCATTCTTCTGTTGACCTCAAGGTAGTCAAGTATAGATGGGTTAGAGTTTAAGAACATCAGTTTGGGCAGTTACTAAAAAAACCTTTGAAGTGGAGACATCTTGCTTTCACGAAAGGAACCCTCAAAATATTATTATTATTTTTTGCGTTTCCTTTCTGTTTTCATGTTACGCTGAAGTCATATTTGCAGTGGAGGCACTCAACCGACCAAGGTATCCACCAAAAGGTGAAGGGCTTTGCCAATGATATTGTCCACGTATCTCAAGGAACGTGGAGGAGTCCCACCAAACCCTTTGGAGTCCTCTCATGACCTCTGGCAGCCATTATTTTTTTACCATATTCAAGGCCACATCCAAGATGTTCTGAGCCATAACATCATGCTACTGCAAAAACGTTGCGTTTCCTTCCCAACGCGTGCGATTGTCCCGTAGATTCAGCGTAGAAGACGGTGAAGCAGTGATTGCCACCAGTCTTTCAAGTGATGGTGTGCTTCGTTGAAATGCCACCAGTTCTGTCTGGAACAAGGACATCAGAAAAGACCTCAGGAGAAGTCACTTGTGATGATGATGAGGATGTCCCATGGGTGGGGTGGATCCGGGTGAACCCTCCCCTCCATTTTTGCCCTCCGGTCAACATCAGTTGCAATCAGAAGCCCCCTATCGCCAGAGAGGCACCACGAGAGAGGAAGACCAAAAACATTGGTAACATCTGAACCCACTTAAGCTCAGCGCCCCCTCACAAAGCCAAGATGAAGCCATGCCAGGGTTTGAATACAAGCCAGCTTCCTCCCCACCTCCTTGCCTTTAGCCTTGAGAAAGAAACCATGCGGTTGACGGGTGTGCCCAACGTGGCACTCCAGGAACAAACAAAGTCCATGCCTCCTCCTGCCTTCCCTGGGAACATCTCCAGAACTTAGGACCAGGCCAAGTGTGGTCTGCGTTGCAGGGTTTGGCGGGGAGAGAAGAACTAACACAACAGCGTTGTGTCGTTTCGCAAGGATGTGCTGACAGTTTTGTTTCTCCCTTCCCTTCTCCCTTCCTTTGTTCTCTTCCCTCCCACCTGCCCGATTTCTTCCTCGGTACCCCCTTTTCTCCTTCCCACCCCAAACCCCTTCCTTCCTTCCTTCCTTCCTCCCTCCCTCTCTCTCCCCCTTCCGTACCCCCAGGGTTAATCAGTTGTAGGAGCCAGGCGGTCCAAGAAAACCCCAGTTCCAACATGGGGCTGGAGGCCATTATCAGAAAGGCTCTCATGGGTAAATATGACCATCGGTGGGACGAGCCCGCTCCACTCAGTACCAATGCTTTTAACCCTCTGAATGCCAGCCCAAGCTTGCCTGCTGTTCTGGCTGTAACCTCTGCTGAAGGACAGATTGACGAGATTCATTCTTCCACGCCAGGTCGGCTCGGTTGCGTTGACGGGATTAATCCTCTCTCTCTCTGTCTCCCATCCTTCCTTCCTGTCTTCTAGTGTGTGTGTGTGTGTGTGTGTGTTGTGTGTTCGTGTTGTTTAATGCCGCCGATTAATTCCTCTCTGGGTTTGTTTGGTCTCTCTGTGTGTGTATATGAGCGCTTAGCCAACGTAACCCTTTTCGCTGGCTTCCCGTAAACCACTGACCGTTGGGCTGTCTCTCTTTTTCATCCTCGTTTTTTTTTTTTCCATTGACCGCTCCATGTTCACGTTGTCCACATGACTTGGTGGTTAGAAATGTTGGGGTGTCAGGGAAGTACGCTGGGGTTCACACCCCCAGGCAGCCCGGGATAAGGGACAGGAATGCCACCCCCTTGGTGACGGAGGATAAGGGGTACAGATCAGGGGTGGGTTCCAACTTACCTCGCTGCCGGTTCGCTCCCTCCCTCGTGGGCGCTCCTCATGGGCACGCACGCGCTTTGCATGCGCGCGCATGCTCAGTAACAAAAAATCCGGGGGGGAAAAAAAACCCAAAGCTGAAAAAAAGATGGCGACCGCATGCACAGTGCCGGAAGTCGGCTTCTGCGCATGCTCAGAAGGAAAAAAATAAAATAAAAAAAAATTCAAAAAAAAAAGATGGCAGCCCCCACGGACCGGCACCGACCGATCCGGTTCGGTGACATCATTGTGACATCACCAACGGGCCGCTACCAGTTCCGGAGAACCTGTTCGAACCGGGAGGAACCCACCCCTGGATAGATAGTCCTTGACTCACGACAGTTCGTTTAGTGACAGTTCGAAGTTACATCGGCACTGAAAAAAAGTGACATTTTTCACACTGAACGACCGTTGCAGAGTCCCCATGGTCACGTGATCAGAATTCGGACACTTGGCAACTGGCATGTACTTATGACGGTTGCACTGTCCCGGGATCCTTCTGACAAGCAAAACTCATGAGGAAGCCCGATTCGTTTAACAACCGCGTTGCTAACTGAACAAACTGCAGCGGTCCACTTAACAACCGTGGCAAGAAAGGTCGTAAAATGGGGCAAAATTCACAACTGTCTCGCTTAGCAATGGGAAATTGGGGGGGGTGTCAGTTGTGGTCATAAGTCAAGGACTACACGTGCTTCTCTTTCACTTCACAACAACTGCGAAAAAATAGCCATAAAATCTAGTCCAATCACATGGGTCCCTCAATTTTACGACTTGCAAGGAAATGACCATCCTTTACAGTTATAAGTCGAGGACTACCCATCTTGCAAAATGAAAGCACAGGTGGTTCAAATCGAGGGAAACCTGCTGTGAAGATGAAGTTGAATTTTTGAGAGGACCTGGTTGCTCTCTGAGCGTGCTTGTTTTCTTGTGGACGTTTCATTACCCAAACTAGGTAACATCATCAGTGCTAGCACTAGCTGTTCACTGCTAGCACTGATGATGTTACCTAGTTGGGTATTGAAACGTCTACAAGAAAAGAACCAAGCTCAGAGAGCACCAAGGACCCTAAGTCCTCCTCCTCCACCACTCCACAAATGCCATTCCCTTCTAGCACTGATGATGTTACCTAGTTGGGTATTGAAACGTCTACAAGAAAAGAACCAAACTCAGAGAGCACCAAGGACCCCTCATTTCCACCCTGAGCTACAAATATTCTCCTTTATTGGTAGAGAACATTATGGTGGCCTTCTTAGCTTCAAGGCTAGGCTTTGGAGCAATGGCCATTTGGGTCTTTCATGAGGTCACATTCTTGAAGACCAAAGAGGAATCTCTGGGCCCTTTACCCATTTCCTTACAGCCTCCAATGAAGTCATACGTGACGGTCATTAGTTAGGGCAGAAATGGTCCCAATAGATGTTACAAATTCAGATCCTGGGCGCTATGCTGGTGTATCCCCATGGATCAAAATTCAGATGCTTGGCAACTGGTTCATATTTACGACCGTGGCTGTGTCCCGACTCCTGTGATCCCCTTTTGCGACCTTCTGACAAGCAAAAAGTCCACAGGGAAGCCAGATTCGCTTAACGAATCCCTTGGGAGTTGGGCGGCATAGAAATATAATAAATAATAATAAATAATAATAACGACCGGGGCACTAACTTTTATCAACGGCAGCGATTCATTTAACAACAACAGCAAAGAAAGGTCGTAAAATGGGGCAAAACCCACTTAGCAAAGGTCTCATTTGACAACAGAAATGTTGGCCTCGCTTGTGGTCGTAAGTCAAGGACTACGTGTCATTGGGGTGAAATGGGGGGAGGTCTTTCTTTGTTTCTCAGCTCTCTCTCTCTCTCTCTCTCTCTCTCTCTCTCTCTCTCTCTCTCTCTCTCTTTTCCTGCTACCTGCTAAGCCTCATTGTTCTTTTGTGATCAAGTCCCTGGGAAGATGCGTTGGGAGGGCACCAAAGTTTTCCACTGGCTTGACTTAGTACAGGGGTGTCAAACTCGATTTCATGGAGGGCCGCATCAGGGTTGCGTTTGACCTCGGGGGGGGGGCAGCTCGATGTCACTTGTGTCAGGGGCTCTGCCAGCGAAAACGGGCTCCCGAGCTCTGTTTTCGGCTGCGACGGCCTCCTGCATCCCTCTGCCAGCAAAAACGGAGCTCCCGAGCTCCATTTTTGCTGGCAGAGGCACCGCAGGTCGCGGTGTCCATGGCAGCCCCGCGGGCCAGATCTAGGCACACCGCGGGCCGGATCTGGCCCGCGGGCCTTGAGTTTGACACCCCTGACATCGTATGACTTTCTCCTGGGAGTTTGAAAAATATTTTCGTTTTTTCCCCCCACAGGAGGGGGGAAACCAAAGGCCGCCACCCGAGCGAACAGTCGGAAGGCCAGATCTCCAGCGCCCGGCCTGTCCTCCTCCTCCTCCTCCACCGAGAGGCCACCATCCGTTTCGTCCGTTCACTCCGACGGGGACTGTAACAGGAGGACACCTCTAACCAACCGGGTTTGGGAGGACAGGCCATCATCCACAGGTACTAGCACGTCCTTTGACGCCAGGTTTGCAATTCCCAGGAGTGTCAGGTGCAGAGAATCGGGTTGTTCAAGCCCATACACAAGAATCTGGCCAATTAAAGTTCAACCCTAAATTGGCACTAGATAAGGATCAATGAAATTCTGGAAGGGTTGGGTTTAGACCGTTTGTGGCAATGTAACGACTCTAGGCTGATGACTCACTTAACTCCGTCACCCAGCTCTGCCTGCGCTTGTCCTACAAGGAGGTGGAGTTGGAGATAAATGTGTTGAACAGGCAACCACACAGCAGCTCGGCTGGGAAATGCATTATCAGTCATAGCAACCAGTAGAGGAGAAGGTGGCCCAAATATTAAGAGAGCCATCAAAGTGGAGTGGTTGAAGGATTGGATCTGGAATGAGGAGACTTGGGTTCAATCTCTCTAGGTACAGAAGTCCTCAAGTGACTATGGGTTTTCCGTCTTGGCCCAGCTAAATCCTACATGGGGATGTTGTAGGAAAGCTTTGGAAGGCATGAGATGTAAGTCTCATTCAATATTGGCGTGTGGAAGCAGGGCAGCAGATGACTTTGAGAAGGTAGGCTGATGTGGGTATGAAGATGTTGAGCTAGCCCCGATGACACCTGGACTTCCCTTCTTTGTCATTGTGGAAGTTCTCAAGGTGACTTTGGGCCCATCACTCTCTCTCAGGCCAGCCTAGATCCCAGGGTTGTTACTTAGAAAAAGAGGAGGGGGTGTCTACATTCCTTTTTGCTCCTCAAGGAAGGGTGGACTACAAACCAATAAACCAACCACCTGTTACCGTGAGCTAGTTGACATTTTCTCCAGGTGATAGCATTGGAATTTCATTTCTTACACCATTTATGCATGGTGCCATCTTATTAGAAGTCGATGAATCCAGGGCGAGACAATGAATGATGACCATCAAGTGGTGTCTGAGAATTTGGGCCTTCCTTGATGTGGTTTGTCCAGTCAAGGACACGTGGTTTGGGTGCCCTGGCTACTTCTCCAGAGCTTCATCTGGGATGACTCCCTCTGAGAACATTCCAGATTGAGCCATGCATAAGAAGCCCTTTTCTTCTCTCCCTTTCCAAGAGTTGTCCCAAAGGTCCTTTTTCCTGGAGGCAACTGGACTTCCTTGTTTTTTCTTTTGAAGACGTTTCGCTTCTCACCCAAGAAGCTTCTTCAGCTCTGACAGGACAGTGGGGAATGGAAGGATTTATATTCCTTGCAGACAAAGCTGGTCATTTGCATTCCTTTTAGAGGGTCGTTGAGGCCACTTGGAGCTTTACCTGTGTCCTCAGGGTCACCTGAGTAGCGCAAATGGGTGTGGAGCCTTCTTGGAATGGCTGAAAGGACTGTGTTGTAGACAGGAGATAGATGATGTCGTATCCCTCCGACAGAGAGAAACCTCCAAGTGGCCTCAACGACTCTCTACAAGCATGCAAATGACCAACTGTTTGCAAGGAGTATCAATCCTTCCATTCTCCACCATCCAGTCAGAGCTGAAGAAGCTCGGTCGCCAAGGTAGCGCGAGGCGTCGCCCACCCACCCGGACGCCACCATTTGGGTTCTTTTACCCTCTGCGAATGCACAGAACGCTTTGCGCATGCGCAGAGGGTAAAATAACCCAAATGGCGGCGTCCGGGCGGCAGGTGGGCGGCGCCTCGCACTACCTTGGCGACCGGCTCTACGGCGCACCGACAGGTACGAGCGAACCGGGAGCATTTCACCCCTGCAGTCAGAGCTGAAGAAGCTTCCAGGATGAGAAGCGAAACGTCTTCAAAGAAAAACAAGGAAGTCCAGTTGCCTCCAGAAAAAAAAGAACCTTTGGGACAACCATGACCTGGATGACTGAGTATCTCCATAGACTTTCCAAGAGTTACAAACTCCCCCATAGATGGAATCCTGTGGTGCTGAGGGGGATAATCCCAGTTCTTTCACCTGAGAAGATCACTTCAAAAGGGGGGAGCTCCTGGGGTGAACTCCGTGAGTGCGTGGAACTGTGAAAGGAGAGATGGGTTGGGGGTCTTTCTTGCACACCAAAGTTAATTTCTTCCCAATTCTTGGACCAGGATCCTCAACGCCGTTCTTCCACCTTCCTTTTCCATCAATCCTGCAGGTTCAACGCCGTTTCCATACAACCCCTTGACGGTGAGACTTTCCACAGGAGTCGTGACCGGCCCGCCGCCACCCACTGCCACCATTCTGCAGGGCAACTCCGGTACCCAGAACCATGGCTGGGAAGAGGAGCCCAAACCTTTGCTGGTTTCACAGTATGAGACCCTCTCGGACAGTGAATGAGAAGAGAGAAGGCCGTGACGGGAAGACCAATGGACAGATGGATGTGGTGGCTATGGAACGGGTCAGGGCTGGGGGATTCTGGGAGCTTGCCTCCTTCAGACCAGCTGCCAGAGCTGTTTTGGGGTGGGGTGGGGAGTCCTTTTGTTTAATTTTTTATGACATCTGGAAAGAGGGTATTAAAAAAAAAACACAACAAAAGAAAACTAATAGGTTTAAAGCCTTAAAAACAACCAGGAAATGGAGCCCACCACCCCATCCGATTTTTGGGTTGATGGCTGATGGCCACGAGAGGGGGGGGGGCTTTGAGATGGCCAAGTCTGCCAACACTCAGGGGGTTTTCATCTTCTGCGTCAACTTTGTCCTTCAGCCCAGCAGAGAAAAGAGGGTGAAGGAAGAGTGTTGGCTTGGTCAACTCTTGGTGAGGTTCACCTTCTGGTATTGGCCCAAGTACCTTCTTGAGATGGGCTGCTGACCTAATACTTGAAACACAGATCATCCAACCCCCTTTCCCCGTATCTCCTCGTCTTAGCTTAATGAGGGACCGCCGTGGTGGAGCTGCGTGTTGTTGGTCATCTAGGGAAGATGACCCAGGGCGACCCAATGAATTACAGATCTCGTTTCTGGTCATTCAAAGCAGGAGGGTAGGAGCGTTCTGCTTGTTCTGTGCCCTTGCAGACGTTGAAGCGTGCGGCTGAACTTGCAACACGTTAGAAGCAGGTAGCCAGAACTTGGGGTGCAGAGATGGAGAAAAACCGAAAGAGATAAGGTTGTTTGGGACAATGGGGAGAAGAAATTGGAATATCCGTCAGAGACAATTCCTCTAGACCAGGGATCCCCAAACTTGGCAACTTTAAGACTTGTGGACTTCAACTCCCAGAATTCTCCAGCCAGCTATGCTATGCTGGCTGGAGAATTCTGCGAGTTGAAGTCTACAAGTCTTAAAGTTGCCAAGTTTGAAGACCTCTGCTCTAGACATTAGGGGGTTGACTATGGATGGAGAAGACAAGAGGCAGCTGTTGAAAGGCACCAATCTCTCAAAACGCTGCTGTGGGTATCATCTATAGCAGTGTTTCTCCACCTTGGCCCCTTTAAGATGGGTGGACTTCAACTCCCAGAATTCCCCTGGGCTGGGGGAATTCTAGGAGTTGAAGTCCACCCATCTTCAACTGGCTGAGATTGAGAAACACTGATCTACAGGGTATATTTTTGTTACATTTTGGGGGAAATGATGCCAGATTATTTCAGAGGGTTATTTTTAATTCTCGGTTTTGGGGGGGGGGCGAGGAAGGACTCTAAAACAGTGTTATATGCTGCTTTTTTTTGGTCACTACTCTTGTACAAAGAGAGTTTCTATGTGGCGTGCGAGATTTTTTGAGCTGTTTGTCCATTGTATGGAAATGTCAAAAGGTAACCATGATCCAGCAAAATGGTTCTGTAATTCAGTAGAATGTATTAACGTAGCTCTTTTATTAAAAAAAGAAATGTGAATATATATAGATATATATATAGATATATATATATATAGATATATATATATATATAAAAATATTAATGCAGACAAACACATACAAACATACACAGATAAACATCCACACATATCATTTCCGGAGCCTTTTATCACCTGTAGGGACAAAGCAAGGGAGACCATTATATTTTTCAAAAATTTGTCTCTGTTGAGAAGAATAAGAGAACCTTGCAGGAAAGTTGAAATAAGTACCCTGTTTCCCCCAAAATAAGACCTCCCCTGATAATAATCCCAATCGGGCTTTTGAGTGCATGGCAATAAGGCCAAGCGCTTATTTCAGGGTTCAAAAAATATATATAAGACAGGGTCTTATTTTCGGGGAAACACGGTAGTTTTCTGACCCCCTCCAGGCAGTGTGCTTATTCAATTGGGGCAGGGGTGTGGGGAGAGGCTCCCTTCCCCCCTTTTAACTCACACAAACCGCCATGACTATAACTCAAAGTTGAATATTCTCATTTTGTCATCTGTTTTTTTTTCTTCCTTTCCTTTCCCTATTATACCCGCGGACAGTGAATCTCAACCTTGTTAACTTTCAGCTGTGTGGACTTCAGCTCCCAGAATTCCCCAGCCAAGCCATCTTGGAAGTCCATATTTCTTAAAGTGGATAAGATTGAGAAATTCTGCCCTAGATGGATGGTTGTCAGATGTTTCTCTTACTGAATTCTTGAGGGCAAGGATCCCAGGTAGTTGAGTCTTTTCTGGAGCAGACAAGAGCCATGTTGGCATAGCTGAAAAAAGGACAATATCACACTGTTGGTGTCGCCCCGTTGTTTAAATTTGTTTCTACAGTGAAGTTTGCTTTCCCAACCATTTTTCTTCTTACTCATCCTCTTCATTTTCTCCTATTGATGCAGCTGCTTGTTACAGTATATTAAACTCCGGCATGCATTATTACATTTTTGCAAAACTGGCATATGTAAAAAAGCTCAGAAAAGATTCGGGGATTAGGGGAAAAAAATTAAGAGGAATCTCTCTGTTTTCCTTTTGTTAAGACTTCTGAATTTCTGAGGCTGAAGGATTCGGCCTAGTGGGGCTAAAGAATGTCCCCACTTCCCCACCCCCAGTTAAGTCTTGACAATGAAGGACCTGCAATCAAAGATGCCTTAACACAGACATGGAAGGATGTTCTGGTGATAAGACAAGTTACGTGGGGAATAAAACCTAGAGTTCAAGCACAGAGGGCAGCCTCTGTTAAAAAGGAACCCAAAAACCTACTTGGGACAAGGCCAGATTTTGCTAAGTACCTATCTCACAAGGAACAAAGAAAATCAAGCTTACAAGAGTTGGCATTTAGAAGCTGCTCTAGATCAGGGGTCTCCAACCTTGGCAACTTTAAGACTTGTGGACTTCAACTCCCAGAATTCCTCAGGCTGAGGAATTCTGGGAGTTGAAGTTCACAAGTCTTAAAGTTGCCAAGTTTGAAGACCTCTGCTTTAGACCATCCTACAGCTTTGTAAATTTCCTATCCGTAGCATCGCCTCCTCCAACCCCAACTTCTTAGTTCAGCTTAGGATGGCTTTGTTGCCGACAAGGTAACTCGGCGGTTATTCAACCGGGATGAAATCTCGCTTTACTCTCTAGTCCAGGGGTCTCCAACCTGGCAACTTTATGACTTGTGGAATTCCTCAGCCAGCATTTTGGGAGTTGAAGTCCACAAGTCGTAAAGTTGCCATGGTTGGAGACCCCTGCCCTACTCTGCCTTGGACCACACACGTACACACAAACGCCACTGGAACACAACACAGAGACATCCCTTGCCGGAGTTTGCAAACAGTACATTCCAGGAAGGTATTTTATGATCCAAAACAAAAACAAAAAAACCACCTTCCTTTTCGAAAGGTGATTTCTGCATTGTATTTCTTTCTGTGTATTTGTGGGTGTACATGTGTGTACAAACACAGGCACGTTCCCTTGGATTCTCTGGATACCTACTGTGTTTTTTTGTGTGTGTGCATGTACCGTAGTAGAAATGCAATGACCCACCTTTTTGAGTGCCTGAATCGGTGGCCTGGCACGCGGCTCAAGGGCAACTGAGTCATGGCAACTTTTCTGTTTTCTTTGGGGTTTGAAACGTTTCGCTGCTTCTCCAAGCTTTTTCTTCTTTCTTTCTTTCTTTCTTTCTTTCTTTCTTTCTTTCTTTCTTTCTTTCTTTCTTTCTTTCTTTCTTTCTTTCTTTCTTTCTTTCTTTCTTTTCTTTCTTTCTTTCTTTCTTTCTGTCTTCTCCTCCTCCTCTTCCTCTTCTTTTCTTCTTTCTTCCTTCTCTTCCTTCTCTTCTTCCTTCCTCCTCTTCTTCCTCTTCCTCCCTCTTCCTCCTTCTTCTCTTCTCCCCTCTCCCCTCCTCTCTTCTCTTTTTCCTTCCTTGTCCTCCTTTTCTTTTCTTCCCCCCTCCCTTCTCCTCCTCCCCCTCCCTTCTTCCTCCTCCTCCCTTCTCCTCCTCCCTCTTCTTCTTTCTTCCTTTTCTTCCTCCTGTTCCTCCTTTCTCCTCTTCTCCCTTCTCCTCCTTCTCCTTATTCTTATTCTCCTCCTCCTTTCTCTTCTTCTCCTCTTCTTCTCCTCTTCCCTCTCCCCCTCCTCTCTTCTCTTCTTCCCTCCTTGTCCTCCTTTTCTTTTTCTTTTCTTCTTCCCCTCTCCCCCTCCCTTCTTCTCCTCCCTTCTTCCTCTCCTCCTCTACTTGGATTAACAGCAAAACATTTCAAACCAAAAAGAAAAGGAACTGCAGTGGCTCCGCTTCCAGACAACTCTACCCGTATCTGGATGACTGGGAATGTTCACGGACTTACCCATGGGCATGCTTGCGTGCCAAATTGATCTTGGCAAAACCTCCACCCCCCCCCAACAGCTCCACACCACTCAGCCCAGCTTCTGCCGACTGTTAGCTCCACGCCAGGTGAACGCCAAGCACTGTGTCTGCTTCAGAGGAAAGCCATGATCTCTGCACATTGCAACATTGACATCTGTTTTAGTGACATACGATAGGTCTTAACTGTGCTGTTTGCGATCACTTTTTAAAATAAATAAATAAATAAATTGTGCAATCCGGACAGAGGGGAAAAAAAGAAGAAAAAAAAGGAAGGAAGCTATGTTAACCTATTAAAGTTTGAAGTGTTCTCCGCTTCGCGGTTTGTACAAACACACACCCACACAAAAGAAGACGACAACAAGAAGAGCAATGTTATTGTTTGAACTGTACAAGGGAGCGTGGGGTGGGCGGGAAAAAAATATCTATCTTTTGTACAACCAAACTGTGCATAGTGAGTTGTATGATAGAAACACGACTTGTACATAGAAAACTGCAAATTGTAAATATTTATGCAGCTTGCTCTAAAAGGTTCTCTTTTTTTTTTTCCTTTCTATGAAAAGTGAAGTTTTGTTCATTGTTTTTGTTCTCATTTTGTTGGGGTCTTTTTTTTTTTTTTTTTCTCAAAGCCGGCCACAAGGCAAGTGGGTTGGCAGTGACGAAGCACTGCGTTCCTGTTTCAATAACGAATAAAAACAAAAAAAGAGAGGGAAAAGATTTTTCCAGTTAAGTGCAGGTCTCCCATTTCTTTGTCACAGTCACGTTCGTTCTGCAAGACAGCCAAATTAAAAAGAAAAAGGAAAGATTGACCATCTCTTGAGAAGTCCTGCCAAACAGAAGCGCTAAAAGAACCGACAAAACCACGATGCTCTTCTCTGCATCTGAAGGAGGTAAAAAAAGTCAAGATGGCGGCCACAGGCACACTGTCAAAGCCCCAATCTTCTTTAGGGACTTCAATGGCAAGGTTGCGGCCACCTTCTTCATTTTATTGATTACTCTCCGATATCTTTTAATCAAGTGGCCTAGAGGTGGAGGTCTCGCCTCACAATCAGGAGGCTGTGAGTTCGATTCTAGGTAGAGGCAGATATTTCTCTCTCTGGGCACTCTGAGAATATATCTGCTAAACAAAACTCCGTATTGGCGACAGGAAGGGCATTCGGCCATTAAAACATTCTGCTAGCTCCACTCAGTTGCCCAGACTCCATCCTGCAAGGGATTATGGGGTCGTTAGAAGAAGAAGATGATCTTTTAATCATTTGACCATCTCTTCTTTTAACTCTCCGCGTTTAAAGATCATTTTGCTAGCGCTGTGGCCCAGATCTTGGCTAAAACCGGGCTGAATCCAGCTCCTAAATCTTGCCAAGGCACGCTGAAAAATAAATTGCTGCTCTAAAAGTTTCAGACCTTGCAATTTATTTATGCATTTTCCAGGTCTGGAGTCAAATTGCTAATGTCTTAAGACAAATCAAGGGGGACGCGGTGGCTCAGTGGCTAAGACGCTGAGCTTGTCGATCAGGTCAGCAGTTCAGCGGTTCGAATCCCTAGTGCCGCGTAACGGAGTGAGCTCCCGTTACTTGTCCCAGCTTCTGCCAACCTAGCAGTTCGAAAGCACGTAAAAAATGCAAGTAGAAAAATAGGGACCACTTTGGTGGGAAGGTAACAGTGCTCTGTGCGCCTTCGGCATTGAGTCATGCCGGCTACATGACCACGGAGACGTCTTCGGACAGCGCTGGCTCTTCGGCTTAGAAACGGAGATGAGCACTGCCCCCTAGAGTCGGGAACGACTAGCACGCATGTGCGAGGGAAACTTTTACCTTTTTAAGACAAATCAGGGCTTCAAAATTTCCAGCCCAGAGTCAGCAGCGATCCTAGGATTAAGAAATGAATTGAGAAAAGTACTTTATAGATGCTCAGCTAAAGTTTTTCTCTGTTCAATGTTCAGAATGGTACCTGCTAACCACATTGTTTAAGTTAAACATATTTTTAACCAGTAAATTGCAGAAACAAATCTTGAGGCTCTAAAATTTGTAGGTTTCTTTTCCTCCACCAAGTGCTGGATGGGCTGAGCTTGCTTAATGCAATTGCCTTGGCTCAGTTAATGCACAATGCAGCCTTTGGATCAGGATTGCGTTCCATAAATCTCCCCCAAGGTTGCTTAAGAATAGAGCAAGTTGCTAGAAATGTAAATATGTCAAGCAAAACTTTTGCAAGGGAAAAGATGGTGCCGTTCCAAATGTGACCAGCAGGGGGCAGGGTTCTACAGCTTTTTTATTTCCAAAAGAACTTTTCCCGCCATGTTTGTTGAAACACTACATTTCATTGTTTAATAGACTGTTAATTTTATTATTATACCCAATAGATTTACAATTAGACCCAATAGATTTACTGAATGCTCCCACAAAGCAACTTCTAAAATCTCCGCTGGAAAAAGCTGCAAAGGGAGGCGGAAGCAAAGTATCTTTAGAAATATTTGCAATATTTCTCTCGCCTGTGCATGGCTTTCGGGACGAAGATGAGGGTCCCAAAGGCCCCCGGTTAGTTCTGTTTCTCCAGGTGCACCAATCCCTCGACATGCACAAATAATTGCACTACGGACTTTCCTGAAAAGGCAGACAAAACACATTTGCAACCAACACTTCAGAGATCAAATTAAAATCGTATTTTTTTTTTCAAGGAACGAATGAAGGGAGAGGGGGAAAAAGCTTGTCAGTGGCGAACCCCTCCTCTTTTTCTAAGGGCAAAGAAAATGTCAATAGCCAATGAAAGAACCAGGGCAGTGACCTAATAAATTTATTGTAACCATAGTTCATAACATGGGAGCCGTAAAATACAATAACAGTTCATTTAGTAATTGTTCGAAGTTAGAATGGCACTGAAAAAAGCGACCATTTTTCACACTTAATGACCATTGCAGCTTCCCCAACTGGAAACTGACTCACGTGATCCCCTTTTGCGACCTGACAAAGTCCAAGGAGAAGGCAGAGTCACTGAACAACCTTGTTATACTAATTTAACAACTGCCGTGGTTCACTTAACAATGTCAGTGGGGACGCTTAACAAAAGTCAGTCGGGATGCCAGATTCACTTAACTGTGTTACTAAGTGAACAACTGGAGTGATTCACTTAACAACTGTGGCAAGAAAGGTCGTAAAAAGGGGCAAAATTCACTTAAATGTTTTGCTTGAAATTTTGGGCTCAATTGCTCTCGTAAGTTGAGGACTACCTGTATTGCATCACTTAAGAGTAAATGTCATCTTGAGCGTCTGGTTTTAACGTCGTGAATACTCGTGAGGGTTCAGCAGCAATACGAAACTGGCACACATCAACTTTCTCCAAGATACATTTCTGATTCCTGAGATCTCCTGGTGGTCTTCCATCCAAGCGTAAACCAGACCCAAAATGAGGGGGTTTTTTTTACTCCTGAGGCCTATCACACACCTCTCCATTCTCTTAACCCTTTGCCCTGTGGAGGTGGCAAAAAAAAAAAAAACACAGCAACCTATTTTGTAATCTTTTTCCTCAGCCAAAGGACACTATGATCCTGTTTTGGAAATTTCCTAAAGTCCAAAATATTTTTATTATTTATTGACAACAAGCCCGGGCTGGATCAGCTGTTGCAAAACAGGTCCACCAAGGCAGGATGCTTGCAAAGGGGACATTGGATTGCGGGCGTTGTGGGAACGGGAGAACAACCCACGCACTGAAAGAGCTATTTTGCACCTCGGTGTGATTCCAGAGTAAACTCCCAAGCTGGTTTGAGGTGGCTTTAAACAAGGTGGGGCTTGCTTCCTTACTTAGTCCACCTTTCCTGAGTTGGCCAGGCTTCACCCTGGAGGTGTCCAATTTAAAAAGCTCCATTTATATATATATATATATATTTTAAAAAGTTAGCTAAACACCTCCGCGTTTCCTCTGGCGTCCTGGGAGTTTGGGATTCACAGTCTCTCTTTGTCTTTCTCTGAATGCCTGTTTAAAATTGGTTTCCCTGGAAAAATCACATCTTGTGCGTCTCAAAAATTTGGGAGTGGGGGGGGGGAAGAGATTTTTTTTCCCAGGGATCGAGTTGGAGGGCCCCAAATAGATCCCCATCTCGGCGTGATGGGTTTATATTGACACGTCTGGAAGGGAACGTGTGGGAGATGCCTGCATACCAAACCTGCTTTAAAAGGGGTCATGCAATTATAAAGGATAAAAAGTTGAAACTTTTTGGAGGGGCATCTGATGTTCTGGGTGGTGAAAAGATTCAGGATAGAATTTTGGGCTTTAGAGAGAAAGAATTTGGGCAGTTCCTGGTTGAAAAACGGAATGATTTTCTTGCAAGTGCCTACCCAACAGTCAGCAATCCATTTTGTTCACTTTGCAATTTAAACTTAAGAAATACTTAAGTTTTTACCTGTTGCTTCAGTTTTCTTTTCCTGTAATTTTTTCACAGCTAATACAGGTAACCCTTGACTTATGACCACAACTGAGCCAGACATTTCTGTTGTTAAGCGAATTTTGCCCCATTTTACGACCTTTCTTGCCACCGTTGCTAAGCGAATCACTGCAGTTGTTAACTCAGTAACACAGTTGTTAAGTGAATCTGGCGTCGCCACTGACTTTGCTTGTCAGAAGGTCGCAAAAGGGGAATCACGTGACCCCGGGACACTGCAGCAACCGTCATAAATATGAGTCAATTGCCAAGCTTCTAAATTTTGATTGCATGACCTTGGGAATGCTACAATAGTCGTAAGCGTGAAAAATGGTCATAAGCCACTTTTTTCGATGGGGTTGTAATTTTGGTCAATAAATGAACTGTTGTACATCGAGGACTACCTGCACTGGTTAAGATGCAAGAAAAGAATGAATGAAATGTCTCTAAAGCTTGAGCCAGTTGGGCCAGGTCGAGCATCGTGGTCATCGGTCAAGGAAATGCACCCCGTGTTGCTGACAAACCAGCTTCAAAGAGGATGAACTAGCTTGCGCTGGTCTAACGAGGAGAAGCAGCTGGCTGTGGATTGTTGTCTCAGGTGAAGGCAGGTAAAGTTCAACAGCTGAGAAAACAAACACACCTGTGGAAAACAGCGGGACGAAAGGTCCGGGGGGTTACCTGTGGCCACCAAAACTGCACGGCGAGAAAGTCATCGGCCACCCCAAAGGACAAAAGCGTGCTTTTTTTTCTTTTATTTTTTTTCTTTCCTTGAAATAAAAAGTGGCGAGATGACCTGATTCCACCTTTCCCAGCTAATTTTGGCCTCTGGCCTCTGAAATAATTTTTATTTCATTAAAAAAAAAAAAGCAAGCTTCGGTTTTTACTGGCAACGATCACAAATAACAGGAAACACTTGACCAAAGTCGGTATGAGATGGGGGCCTTCAGGGTGCACAAGTAAGCAGTGGTGAAATCTAAAAATTTCCCCTACCGGTTCTGTGGGCGGGGCTGGGTGGTCATGTGACTGGGTGGGCGTGGCTTGGTGGTCATGGTCATGTGACCAGGTGAGCTCAAAAACCAACTTTCACACTTCACACAGAAACAACACAAAAGCCACACAACTGACTCACACACAATGCAAAAGCACACAAAATGGCCCCTGCAACAACAAGCAGGAACCTCACAGAGCCACAAAGAGCTCAAAAACCAACTTTCACACTTCACACACAAACAACACAAAAGCTACACAACTGACTCACACACAATGCAGAAGCAGCTGGACTTCACACAAAATGGCCCCTGCAACAAGCAGGAACCTCACAGAGTCACAGTTCGGGTGAATAGGTAGTAAAAAATGCTTTTAAAAAAGTAAAAAAAAGGTTCATCAGCTGTGGCAATCAGCTGTGCCGCCTGATCGTTGGAACCTTTTTTTTACTTTTTAAAAGCATTTTTTACTACCAGTTCAGCGAACCGGAAGCATTTGTTACTACCGGTTCGGGAGAACCGGGCCGAACCGGTAGCATTTCACCCCTGCAAGTAGGGTTTTTACGGGTTTTTCTCACCAAGGGGAACCCTAATAAATGACTTAGATGAGGGAATAGAAGGGGAACTCATCAAATTTGCAGATGACACTAAGTTGGCAGGAATAGCCAACATCCCAGAAGACAAGCTCAGGATCCAAAAAGATCTTGACAGACTTGAACAATGGGCCCTATCCAACAACATGAATTTTAATGTGGAGAAAAGCAAAACTTTACATTTAGGCGGGAAAAAATCAACGGTTTAAGTACAGATTAGGCAAAACCTGGCTCAAAAACAGTAACTGTGAGAGGGACCCTGGAGTCCTAGTGGACGATGATTAAACATGAGCCAGCAGTGTGAGGAAGCAGCCAAAAATGCTAATACAATCCTGGGTTGTATAAACAGAGGCATAGAATCAAGACTACATGAAATATTAGTGCTGCTGTATAAAACCCTAGTAAGGCCACACCTGGAATACTGCAACCAATTTTGGTCACCATAGTACAAAAAAAGATGTTGAGACTTTGGAAAAAGTTCAGAGAAGAGCAACTAGGATGATCAAAGGCCTGGAGAATAAAACGTATAAAGAACAGTTGCAGGATTCAGGTATGGCTAGTCTAGAGAAAAGAAGGACCAGGGGGGACATGATAGCAGCATTCCAGTACTTGAGGGGCTGCCCCAAAGAAGAAGGGGTCAAATTATTCTCCAAAGCACTGGAGGGCAAGACAAGAAACAATGGACGGAAACTAACCAAAGAAAGAAGCAACCTGGAATTAAGGAGAAACTTCCTAACAGTGAGGACAATTAACCAGTGGAACAGAAGTTGCCACCAGAAATCGTGGGTGCTCCATCACTGGAGGTTTTTAAGAAACTGGACACTCACTTCTCTGAGGTGGTCTAGGTTCTCCTGCTTGAGCAGGGGGCTGGACTAGAAGACTTCCAAGGTCCCTTCCAGCTCTATTCTATTTCTAATTCTAATATCTCATTTCCCCCCCCCCAAAAAATGTGGCTATTTTGTCCCTCAGCTGTCTTTCGGTCTTGGGGAAAGGTAGACTGGATGGAGGTGATGGATGTTCGGCTGAACTTCATCATTGAAGCCACTTGAGATGGGTGTTGCTCTCACCTTGGGTGATCCAGCCATGTTATGTTTACCAACCGTGCCCACTTCCCCTAATTGAGGTCCAGAATTAGGTTCAGAGTTAAGAAACAGCTTAAGAAACAGAGTTAAGAAACAGAGTTAAGAAAAGCTGCTTTTGAAAGCAGGACACCGCTAGGCATGGTTTCATCAGGATAGGTTCCCCATCTTTTCCTCTTGTACCTCTAATGACCCTCCATCTTCTCCAGGAATGGATGCCAGGCCCAGATTTGCATACCGTATCCACCTGAAGCAGATTTTCGAGAAGAAACAACAGCATGATGATGCCAACATGGGCACCAGACCTTGTAACCAACTCAGGTGTCTATTTTGCACCCTACATCTTCTACACCAACCGCATTATCAGAGGTGGCAACAGCTACGTGCCCAAGATGAGAGGTATCTTCACCTTCATCTTCCTCACAGCTGATGCCCATTTTCCACCAATAATGACATTCTGGATTCTCGGTAGGACAAACGTTGGGAAGAAGACTTGATGGATGTACGGTTGACCTCAGGACTCAAAACAAGCACCAAGAGATATCAGAAGATTTCAACTGTCCAGGACATTCCTTCATGGACCTCTTTGAGTGGAAAAAAGAGAAACTTCATCACCTCAGATGGCTGATCTCAGGTGCTGCCGAACGTTTCAGCTACCTTAGAAGGTCTCAACCAACTCAACGGATTTTTAAACACAATTGCAAAGTGGTAAGGTCATCTGTCTCACATGTAAGTGGGACCTGTCTAACCATCTTACCTTCTCCCCAGGCTGCTCCAGGCCACCTTTTCTCTATTTAAGTCCTACATCCATGGCCCAGGAAGTTCTTAACTCAGAATGGTTCCCCTCTTAGGCTCTGTGTGCATTATTATTTTGAGGGGAAAATTTTGTACCTCCAAACACCTTTGAATGGGGAGATCTTCCCAGCTGCTCCTGCATCTGGGGATGGACTTCAAGCCTTCTGTATATCCCCCCAAGCATGGCTGGCTGGGGAATTCTGGGAGTTGCAGTCCACCCGCCTTAAATTGGCTGAGGTTGAGAAACGTTGCATTAGACAACGCCAAGAGGAATGTCCGCAAAACGAGTTCTGGTGGGACCTGCTTCAATTTTGGAATTTGAACCAGAAACCTGTTGAAGAAGAGCTGGATTTGGTCCACCACGTCCTTGGCTCGTGAGCAGAGCAGGTAGCATTGCTTAAATTCCTCGCCCCTGGAAGTATTTCCTCCTCTCTTCAGAAGAAGTCGGCCTTGGGCCTTTGCCATGACATTCGAAGTGATCCTTAAAAACAATCCTCCGAGAGAGTCCAAGGAGCTGTTTTTGGCAGGGCATGAAAAGAGCTTGGGTGGTCGGGCCAGAAACGTCCGTCTATTGTTCTAGGAGTCGCTTCAAAAGCTTTCCCGGGCTCGAGGGTCCCAGCTGGAGGGTGGGAATCTGCTCCTGTGCCCCCCAAAAAGAGCAGAGGTAGTAAGAAAACAGCTCGCTCTCCTCCATCTGTTTGGGCCCCGAGGAGTGTTAAATTGATATATCTTCTCACTCGGAAGGCAGAGCTATTGCGATGAGACGAATATCCGTTGGGAATCGGGCCAACCGATAAATCACTCGCCACGGAGGCGGCTTGGATTTCACGCATCCCAGAATTTATGTCAATTTTAATCAGAGGCAGAGAGAGAGAGGGAGAGAGAGAATCAGCGAGATTATATGCTGCAGATTGACAGAGGTGTGCTCCAAAGTGACTGGTTTACATTAAGAGAGAGATTTCAAATCCCACAAATCACTTCCCGTTGTGATTAAAAATCAAACTGGCCAACAACTGAATCATACAGATAGAATCCTGCATCGGGTTTTGGTCACCACACTATAAAAAAGATGTTGAGACTCTAGAAAAAGTGCAGAGAAGAGCAACCAGGATGAGTAGGGGACTGGAGGCTAAAACATACGATGAACAGTTGCAGGAACTGGTCGTGGCTAGTCTAGTGAAGAGAAGGACCAGGGGAGACAGGATAGCAGTCTTCCAATATTTGAGGGGCTGCCACAGAGAAGAGGGGGTCAAGCTGTTTTCCAAAGCACCCAAAGGTCAGACAAGGAATAATGGATGGAAACTGAACAAGGAGAGATTCAACTTGGAAATAAGGAGAAATTTTCTGACAGTGAGAACAATCAACCGATGGAACAGAAGTTGCCTTCGGAAGTTGTGGGAGCTTCATCACTGGAGGCTTTCAAGAAGAGACTGGACTGCCATCTGTCAGAAATGGTGTAGGGTCTCCTGCTTGGGCGGGGGGTTGGACTAGATGGCCTACAAGGTCCCTTCCAACTCTGTTAATCTGTTAAAAGGTAGTCCTTGACTTATGACCATTCTTTCAGCAACCCAGGGCTTTCCCCACCCTTTGAGGTCCTCCCACACTCCTGCATAATGACTGCAATGGGGAGGGCCGGGATTGCATTTAATGACAGGATGCTGCCTTTAATGTTTTGCACACCTTAATTTTTCAGGGACCTCTGAAAAACGATGGCGAAAAGATGGCAGAAGTTTCTGGAACGTATCAAGCATAAATAGGAAGAATGTATTGGTATCCCTTTCAAACAACTGTTCAATCAATCTGACAGAGTGTATTATAAGCTCAGCAACTTTAAGAAGTGTGAACTTCAACTCCCAGAATTCCCCAGCCAGCATGAATATACCAACTCCCAGAATTCCCCAGCCAGCATGAATGGACTTCAACTCCCAGAATTCCCCAGCCAGTTATACTGGCTACGGCATTCTGGGAGTTGAAGTCCACACTTCTGGATGAGGTTTGCTTTGAAATAAACACATCAGGCTTGGGAGGTGTAAAAAATGAATCCCCCCCTTTTTGAGTAAGTGTGTTGTTCCAACTCTTGTATTCAGTCACTAGGTGTTGCTGTTACACTGTTTGCAGACTCACACAATTGTCAACAGAGAGTAGGGATCAAAGGTGAAACCAGACGTTGCATAAAAATAGTTTTTAGAGTTTTGTGGCTGAAAAGAAGAAGAAAAAAAAAACCATCTCAAGTTCCAGGGATAAAAGCTGCATTTTTGTTTCATCCAAGCAATTTAGAAGAAATGAAGTGAGAAATATCTCTCTCTCTCTCTCTCTCTCTCTCTCTCTCTCTCTCTCTCTCTCTCTCTCTCTCTCTCTCTCTCTCTCTCTCTCTCTCTCTCTCTCTCTCTCTCTCTCTCTCTCTCTCTCTCTCTCTCTCTCTCTCTCTCTCTCTCT
>QLTV01012192.1:242623-256057 GCA_003457575.1 Thermophis baileyi
GTTGTCCAATCTCTTCTTAAAAACTTCCAGTGTTGGAGCATTTACAACTTCTGGAGGCAAGTTGTTTGACTGGTTAATTGTTCTAACTGTCAGGAAATTTCTCCTTAGTTCTAAGTTGCTTCTCTCCTTCATTCGTTTCCACCCATTGCTTCTTGTCCTGCCTTCAGGTGCTTTGGAGAATAGCTTGACTAGAAAAGCCCGGGTAAAGTCTACAGAGATTCTCAATCACCCAGGTCCTGGTTGTCCCAAAGGTGCTTTTCCAAAAGGCAACTGGACTTCCTTGGTTTTTTTCCTTGAAAATGTTTCGCTTCTCATCCAAGAAGCTTCTTCTGTTCTAACTGAAGAATCCTGAATTCCCCCACCATTCATTAGAACTGAAGACGCATCTTGGACGAGAAGCGAAATGTTTTCACAGGAAAAAAAACCAAGGAAGTTCAGTTGCCTTTTGGGAAAGCGCCCTCAAGACCTCGGGTGATGATGATAAATGCTTCTCATTGAACTTTGCCAGCTGTATCAACCTCCAAATTCCCCTCCAAACTCAACCTTCTGAGGGTCTCTTCAGTGGGGTGTCTGCCCTCGAGGTAGGCCACGCCACTCAACTTCTCTGGCTTGGAACAGCTAATCCTGTTTTTTTCTGAAGGACTGTTTTTTCCGGTGAGACTGGTCTATCAGGGCAACCTGGTCTACCCAGATATGGGATGGAGCATACGGCTTCCGCTTTCGCCTTTCAGCCCCAATCCAGGAGCCTTCGCAGGCAGTTGCTTTTGCGACAAACTATTTTTTGTGTTGAATTTATATTTTACCAACAAAGGGAGACTGGTATAGATCTATTTCAAGCTATTTAGCTCTCGTCAGCTAGCCATACCCTTCTGGGATTCGAACCCGGGCTGTTTACATATTAGGTAGATGTCTTAACCTCTAAGCCACGGGCTCTCCTCGCTTTGTCGGCTATACCAGGGGAGAGATTAAGTGTTTTTTTCCAGTGAGACCGGTCTATCAGGGCAACCTGGTCTACCCAATTATGGGACGGAGCATACTGAAGGACGTCTGAAGGACTGTTATTTCTGCTTAATCTTCTATCCTCTTTCTCCACAGGAATGTTCTGGAAAATGGTCTAAACCAGTGTTTCTCAACCATGGCTTTCAAAACTTTTGGGAGTTGAAGAGGGTGGACTTCAACTCCCAAGATTCCCCATGGTTGGGGAATTCTGGGAGTTGACGTCCATCCATCTTAAAGTTGCCAAGATTAGAAAATATTGGACTCACCCATTTCTAAACCTTAACCAGAAGACATTTTGATGGTACTGTTTTGTCAACCTTGGCAACGTGAAGATGCCGTGAACACTTGAAGTCCACCCATCTTAAAGTTCTCAAGGTTGAGAAACACTATTTTTAAGGAGGTGATTTGCTCCCCTCTGCCGGATTATCTTCATGCTGAGCCCAGAAAGCCTTCTGTCAGCCATCTTTCATTTCGATCCTCGCCTACACCAGCGGGTTGGACTGGATGACCTCGAGAGGCCCCCTTCAGATTCTAGAATTCCAGGATTAGCAAGTTGGCCAACGGCGCTTTTGACAGTTTTTGGCAAAGCCTCTGAAGTAGCAAGCTTTTCTGCTCTAAGAAAAACAGCTCTTGCCTTTAGAAAACTGGTTGTGGGCAATTTGCTGCTTCTGTGTCTCTCCCTCTCCCTCTCCCCCTCCCGCCCCTCTCTCTGAAAAAAAATCAGCAGTAGCTGAAGCAACTGTATAAAAAGATTAAACGCCAGGCGTGGCGTTTAGCATTTGCCAACGCCCTCAACCAGGCTTGGCCCGGAGCAGAGCAGGCGAAACACAATCTATTTAATGAGTTTTGCAGTTCAGTTCGGAGCCCTGCAAATAATTTGGTGGGGAAAACACCAGGCTGGGTGGAGGAGACAATTGGGGGGGGGGAAAAATAATAATAATAATAATAAAAAAACGGTACCCACAGTTGGCAGCCTCTTCACAGATTTATCTTTCAAATAAGTTCCCAGCGAGTTAGCAGCTCCACCGCCCTGCAAAATGTGGCTGGGATATTTTCAGCCCATCCCTACCTTTGGCGATGACCCCTTTGGGGGAACATTTAGGCGTGGGAGATAATTTGACTTCAGCGGGGAGGGGTCAAACTGCAAGCTCATTTATCTCCCTACCCATTTTGATGTGCAGAATTCAAGGCCCAATTTTCTGCTTCAAATCGGAGATAAATGCAATGCAAGATCTAAGTGCTTCCTGCCTTTCTCTCCCACTCTTTGAAGTCCAGGCATTGCTACCAACGGAAGAGAATAATTGCAACTCAGGGCTGAACGGTGGGGTCCTTGGAGCTCTATGAGTTGGTGGTTTTCTTGCAGACGTTTCATGACCCAACTAGGTAACATCATCAGTGCTAGAAGGGAGAGGGGTTTGGGACGACAAGGAGGAGGATGAGGATGAGGAGGATGACGACTGTGGGGTCCTTAGAGCTCTCTGAGCTTGGTTGTTTTCTTGCAGACATTGCATGACCCAACTAAGTAATATCATCAGTGTAAGGAGGGAGGGGGGAGGAGCAGGAGGAGGACTAAGTGGTCCCTGGTGCTCTCCGAGCGTGGTGGTTTTCTTGCAGATGTTTCATGACCCAACTAGATAACATCATCAGTGCTAGGAGGGGGAGGGGTTTGTTCTCTGTTTATATATAAGTTACTTGCCCTGTCAGTATTGATGGCAGTGTTGTTTTCTTCTTGGTAGTTCCTTGATTGGGTTATTGTTTATTGTTGTATAAACAAACAGCAATCCCCACTCTCTTCTAACACTGATGATGTTACCTAGTTGGGTCATGAAACGTCTGCAAGAAAACAACCAAGCTCAGAGAGCATCAAGGACCCCACAGTTCCTTCTCCCCCTCCTCCCCCCCTCCTCCCCCCCACAAACCACTCTCTCTTCTAACACTGATGATGTTACCTAGTTGGGTCATGAAACGTCTGCAAGAAAACCACCAAGCTCAGAGAGCATCAAGACCCCACAGTTCCTCCTCCTCCTCCTCCCCCCCACAAACCACTCTCTCTTCTAACACTGATGATGTTACCTAGTTGGGTCATAAAACATCTGCAAGAAAACCACCAAGCTCAGAAAGCAGCAAAGACCCCACAGTCCAGCCATCGTTTCCCATTCCTCCTCATTCCCACAAAACCATTGCAATAGTGGTGGGATTCAATTTTTTTTTACTACTGGTTCTGTGGGCGTGGCTTGGTGGGCGTGGCAGGGGAAGGTTACTGCAAAATCCCCATTTCCTCCCGATCAGCTGGGACTCGGGAGGCAGAGAATAGATGGGGGCGGGGCCAGCCAGAGGTGGTATTTGCCGGTTCTCCGAAGTACTCAAAATTTCTGCTACCGGTTCTCCAGAACTGGTCAGAACCTGCTGAAAGCCACCTCTGCATTGCAATTAAAACAGCCCTGAATCCATCCATACATTCTCCAAATTTTATTTATTTTCTTGCAGGAGGTGGAGAAAGACAGAAGGCGTACCCAAGAGCAAGCTGCCTGTTACCTGATTTCCTGTACTGGCTCAGGGTTGACTTCTATGCTTTCTCCGAAAAACACCGGGTACATTCGAGGTCTGATTTCAGAAGCAGAGGAGTTCAGAAAAACATAAGGAATCTGTAGGGAGAAAGGCAGGAAATCAACCAGGAATAAAAGAAGAACAGGAGCAAATCTTGACTTAATTCAAATAAACGTTCTGGTCCTTATAAACCACTCTGAATTCCATCCGTGTTGCAGAAACCTCTCAGCATCATAAGGCAGATGTTGACAGACCCACAAAATTTTATTTTGGGATACAATCAAGATCAAGGAAGGTACTAATACCACTCTATAAAGCCTTAGTAAGGCCACACCTAGAGTACTGCATCCAGTTTTGGTCACCACACTATAAAAAAGATGTTGAGACTCTAGAAAAAGTGCAGAGAAGAGCAACCAAGATTAGGGGACTGGAGGCTAAAACATACGATGAACAGTTGCAGGACCTGAGCATGGCTAGTCTAGTGAAGAGAAGGACCAGGGGAGACATGATAGCAGTCTTCCAATATTTGAGGGGCTGCCATAGAGAGGAGGGGATAAAGCTGTTTTCCAAGGCACCCGAAGGCCAGACAAGGAATAACAAATGGAAACTGAACAAGGAGAGATTCAACCTGGAAATAAGGAGGAATTTTCTGACAGGGAGGACAATCAACCCGTGGAACAGAAGTTGTGGGAGCTTCATCACTGGAAGCTTTCAAGAAGAGACTGGGCTGCCATCTGTCAGAAATGGTGGAGGGTCTCCTGCTTGAGCAGGGGGTTGGACTAGATGACCTACAAGGTCCCTTCCAACTCAGTTAATCTGTTAATCTGTTACTAGTTGTAGTTGTACAGGTAGTCTTCCACTTATGACTGAAGCGACCATTTGAACTTCCAACAGATTAGGGTTAGTCAAATGTTTTCCGAACTTGGCAACTTGAAGACGGATGGACGAATTCAACTCCCAGAATTCCTCATGGCTGGAGAATGCTGGGAGTTGAAGTCCACATATTCTAAAATTGCCGAAGTTTGAGAAATACTGTTCTAAAACATCTGGAAGGTCTTCCCTTTAATCGGTTACGCATAAAGGCTGCAGTATTCCCAGCTGCAGGGGGCAATTGCATGAGAAAAAAAAAACCCAACATGATATTTTGGCATGAGATTTATGAAATAGCAGATGGGAATTTTCTGGATAGGGGCCTTTATCAGTATCCAGAGATGCATAAGGCTGTTTACATACTCCAGGGAGCATCCAAACAAAACAGAGAACAATGCATATTTTGGATGTGTGCAGAGTGTGTTGATTCAGGGCGACAATCAGGAGCGACAATCATCCTAAATCTTCCTGGTGCAAACAGAAAGAAAGGACATTAAAGAGCAGCAGGTGGTTTTTTCCCCTTGAACTGGCTGGAGAAGAAAAAATTTCCAAGCACAATGCGGGAGGGAGGGAAGGAAGGAAGGAAGGAAGGAAGGAAGGAAGGAAGGAAGGAAGGAAGGAAGGAAGGAAGGAAAGACAAGGAGGGAGGGAGGAAGGAAGGAAGGAAAGACAAGGAGGGAGGGAGGGAGGAAGGAAGGAAGGAAAGACAGAGGGAAGGAAGGAAGGACAGAAGGGAGGGAGGGAGGAAGGAAGGAGGGAGGGAAGGAGGGAGGGAGGAGTGAAGGAGGGAAGGAAGGAAGGGGAAGAGAGAGGAAGGAAGAAAGGAAGGAGGGAGGGAGGGAAGGAAGGAAGGGGAGGAGAGAGAACGGAAGGGCGCACGGAAGAGAAGAAAAAATTTCCAAGCACAATGCGGGAGGGAGGGAAGGAAGGAAGGAAGGAAGGAAGGAAAGGAGGGAGGGAAGGAGGAAGGAAGGAAGGAAGGAAAGACAAGGAGGGAGGGAGGGAGGGAGGGAGGAAGGGAGGAAGGAAGGAAAGACGGCGAGGGAGAAGGAAAGATGAGGGAGGGAGGAAGGAAGAAAGAAAGACAAGGAGGGAGGAAGAAAGGAAGGACAGAAACAGAGGGAGGGATGGAGGAAGGAAGGAAGGAAGGACAGAAAAGGAGGGAGGGAGGGAGAAAGGGAGAAAAGAAGAACTTCAGACAACCTAGAGCCGTGATGGCGAACCTACGGCACGCATGCCACAGGTGGCACACGGAGCCATATCTGCCGGCACGCGAGCCATTGCCCTAGCTCAGCTCCAGCATGCATGTGCGCGCCAGCCAGCTGATTTTCGGCTCACACAGAGGCTCTGGGAGGGCGTTTTCGGCCTCCGGAGGGGCGTGGGGCGTTTTCACCCTTCCCAGGCTCCAGGGAAGCCTCTGGAGCCCAGGAAGGGTGAAAAATGGGCCTACCGGGCCCACCGGAAGTGGAAAAAAAGGTTCGCCATCAGTGACCTAGAGAGAATCAGACATCCCTGAAAATAAAACCCTGAACTCTGAGCAAACAAAATGACATTCATTGCAAAAAGAGAAGAGAAATCGGCACTGAATTAAAAGCTGTGACCTCCTGAAAAAAACAGAAGGCATCTCATACGCAAAGTTCCTAGGGACTAGCACCTTGCTTGGCATTGTTTGAAAGTTGAGAGGAATGTCTCCAAGATGCCGTGCGGAACGAGTAATGAGCTTTTTCTCCCTAATATTTCCTTTAGAACTAGCACTTCTTTCTCTCTGGAATATGCTCCTTTTACATTTTACCTGCCGATACAGGAGAATTCAGACCGGTTTTAGCAGCTGAAAGAAGAGAGGAGACCCAACCATGGGGAGAGCAGAACAGCGATGCAACTTAAATATGAAATCGATGGTTGAGCAGAACTTTTAATTCTGTTCTGGGTCTTCCAGTTGCCAGAAGCAAAACAGGGAAGCCATCCCCTCCAAGCTTTGGTCTAAAGTGGGCCCCAAAAACACCATTTCTATTTCTACCACGGGAATCGAGCTACCCTTGAGGGGTTAACGCAGCGATACACCACACACTTCTACAGCAAGCCTGCCAGGCACAATTTCAGTAACCACAAACAGACGAAGGCTTGAAATCCTAGCAATGCAACCGATGCGAGTGCCAGAACTAGAGGTACCCCTGGCCAAAAAAATGAAGAAGAAGAAAAAAAAAAAAACCAGCAACCCAAAATAAAAACAACCTTAGGCCAAGGAATCTTAGCTCGGTGCCAAAGCAGCGAATGGGGCATTCCAAAGAAGTTGTGGAAGGCGAGCAAACTTTCGCCATGCTCCTTGCAAGGCGGAACGCCTTCGTGCCACGATTTCCAGACCACACCTGGAATCCTGCATCCAGGTTTGGTCCCCACATTACGAAAAAGAGGTTGAGAGTTTGGGAAAAAGTGCAAAGAAGAGCAACTAAGATGATCAAAGGCCTAGAGACTAAAACATAGGAAGAATCCTTCCAGGAATTGGGTATGTTTAGTCTAGAGAAAAGAAGGACTGGGGGAGACATGATAGCAGTCTTCCAGTATTTGAGAGGTTGCCACAAAGAAGAAGGGGTCCATTTATTCTCCAAAGCACCAGAAGGCAGGACAAGAAAGAATGGATGGAAACTAACCAAAGAGAGAAGCAACCTGGAATTAAGGAGAAACTTCCTAACATTGAGGACAATTAACCAGTGGAACAGCTTGTCTTCAGAAGTTAAGGGTGCTTCATCACTGGAGGTTTTTAAGAAGAGACTGGACAGCCACCTGTCTGGAATGGTATAGGACAGTGTTGGCGAACCTTTTCGGCACTGAATGCTGGAACGGGGGCGCTCGCTCGCATGCCGGAAACCGGAAGAACAGCCACCCGGCACGCATGCGCACGCCGGGAAGATGATCTTCCGGTTTCCGGCACTCCCACATGCGTGAAGACCAGCTGGCCGGCGTGCTGGAACCCGAAGAGCAACGGGCGTTAGCTCGTGTGCCCGGAGAGATGGCTCTGCGTGCCACTTCCAGCACGCGTGCCATAGGTTCGCCATTACGGGTATACGATCTCCTGCATGAGTAGGGGGCTGGACTAGAAGACCTCCAAGGTCCCTTCCAGTTCTATTCTGATTGATTGATTGGGTTTGACTCTCCTTTTTGGCAAATCCAGAAGGAGCCATCAGAGAAGGAGCAATGCAGGAGGGCTAGCGAACTTTCAAAACTACAACGGCACTGAAAAAAGTGACTTTTGGCTGGTTCTCGCACTTACAACCATTGCAGCATTCCCACGGTCACGTGTTCAAAATTCGGGCACTTGGCATTTATGACGGTTGCTGCATTCGTCTGATGGGCTGCCATCTGTCAGAAATGGTGTAGGGTCTCCTGCTTGGGTGGAGGGTTGGACTAGATGACCGACAAGGTCCCTTCCAACTCTGTTAATCTGCAATCTGTAATCCTGGGGTCACGCGATCACCATTTGCCACCTTCCCAGCAAGCAAAGTCAACAGGGGAAGCCAGATTCGCTTAATGACCGCACAATTCACTTAACAACCGCAGTGATTCGCTTAACAACCATGACAAAAAAGGAGTTGAAATCGGAAGCGACTCGCTTCACAAAACCTAGGCCTTGCTTCGCAAATGGAAATTCTGCTCCCAACTGCGGTCGTAAGTCGAGGACTACCTGTTAAGGGATCACTCGCAAAGAGAACTTCACTTCCGCATGTGGGGCGAGCTGAGATTGGTGCAGAGAGGAGCTTGTGACTCCTCCTAAGAAGATCCGAGAAGTATACAAATTCAGAAAATCCTCACCCCCTGAGATGCTCAACACAGACAGGTAAAAAAATCCAGCAGGTACTTAAACTGGGTTAATGTGAATCTTGGCTAGCTCTTTTTCAAGTCAGCCAATGGCTTCAATCTCCTGGGGTTCCCTGAGGTTTTGTTTTTTCCTCCTTTGTTTGTTTAGAGAGGGACAGATTAGCAAGTTTCCGCCAGCCAACCGAGGGAAGGGGACCTGCCAAGACCTCAATTTTCCCAAGGAAAGTCTGCCATAAAGACAAATTTAAAAAAAAACAAAACAAACCTGTAGGTCCTCTTTTTTTTTTTTTTTTTTTTTTTTTTTTTTTTTTTTTTTTTTTTTTTTTTTTTTTTTTTTTTTTTTTATTAATCTTACCGCCGCAGCAAGGAAAGCTCGGCACTCTGGAAAATTCTGTTTTTTTTTTTCTTTTCTTTTTCTTTCTGTACTTAGAAATCCATGGAACTGAGCTCCGCTGGGCTGTGAGGAATTGCAACTGGTTCTCACACAGACCCTCACAGACAAACAAGGCAACAACGTCCACTCGCCCACATTTTGGTCCGGTCGTGGCTAAACGCACCGGACACTTGTCCTCAGCGTGGTGAAGAGCTTACAGATTCATTTGTTCACGGGAAAACGTGTAACTACGGCTCGCTAATTAATTTAGCGTGCGAGGGGACTCCGCCCAATTAATTATTTTAGGAGATAATACGTTCCGCCTTCGTCCTTAGCATTTCACAACCTTAATCTGTTTCGGTTAACCTAGACGCTTCCTCATGCTTTTGACTCTCTCTCTCTCTTTCTCTCTCTCCTCCATGAGGACTGGGAACCTGAAACTTTCCACAAAAAACACTTGCACAGCCAATATAATATCCTGCAGAATCTTGGCCTGAGCCCCACCCTTGTTGTGTGAAATGAGACTCGTCTTCCAAATAAGAAAATAGAACAAAACTGGACTCCTATATATAATGTCCCGGATGTAAAACATAATTAAACCAAATATTTCAGTATTTAATGACTAGCCGATGGTCAAGCAATCAAATATCTGGGAAATTTAAAAAAAAAAGAAAAGAAACATTACCATGCCTGCAATTTGGATGAGAAACGGTGATAGTTCAACCAGCAAAACACTCCACCAATAGTATCGGTTTCCAAGCTAATTCATTGCAGAAAAGCAAATGGTATGGAGTTGTTGCAATTGGTTTTTATTAATTTTATCCCGGCTTTGTTATTTTTATAAATAACTCAAGGCAGCAAACATATCTAATCCTTCTTCCTCTTGCTATTTACCCCACAACAACCACAACCCTGTGAAGTGGGTTGGGCTGACAGAGAGACTGGTTCAAGGTTACCCAACTGGCTTTCATGCCTAAGGTAGGACTAGAACTCACCGTCTCCTGGTGATTGGCCCAAAGTCACCCAGCCCGCTTTCATGCCTAAGGCGGGACTAGAACTCACCGTCTCCCGGTGATTGGCCCAAAGTCACCCAGCCCGCTTTCATGCCTAAGGCGGGACTAGAACTCACCGTCTCCCGGTGATTGGCCCAAAGTCACCCAGCCCGCTTTCATGCCTAAGGCGGGACTAGAACTCACCGTCTCCCGGTGATTGGCCCAAAGTCACCCAGCTGGCTTTCATGCCTTAGGCAGGACTAGAACTCACCGTCTCCTGGTGATTGGCCCAAAGTCACCCAGCCTGCTTTCATGCCTAAGGCAGAACTAAAACTCACCGTCTCCTGGTGATTGACTTAAAGTCACCCAGCTGGCTTTCACACCTAAGGCGGAACTAGAATTCTTCCTCTCTTGGTGATTGGCCCAAAGTCACCCAGCCCGCTTTCACACCTAAGGCAGAACTAGAACTCCCTGTCTCCTGGTTTCAATGATTCAGCACGTAAAGCATGTTCAGCTATTACAGCACGCAAAGTCTACACCTTGGCAAGAAACTACTTGCAAAGATTGCAGCAATCCAAATTAAAATCAGAGTTTCTTTGAACGAGGCCGGCAAATTGCAAACTCAAATTCACACACACACAAACACACACACACCCCAGAGAAAGTCAAAAGTCAATATATATTTACAATATATATTTAAGCCGCCCAGAGTCCTTCGGGAGTTGGGCGGCATATAAATTTTATAAAATAAATAAATAAATAAATAAATAAATAATTTTATAAAATAAATATATATATAGCCAAACTTACCAGCTTCCCTTCCGGCCCATCTCTCCCGGTCCCCTGATCCAGGATTTCTGTGCAGGAATTCTTGTCCACGGCTTTGTTCTCGGCTCCGCCCGGAGACAAAAAGTAGAAAGGGGGGCTCGGGCTGGGGGGCAGCCCCGAATCAGGACTGTCCAGCAAACTTTCCCGGTTCTTTTCCTTGTTGGTGTTGTCCATACCTTGGAATTGCAGGTGACCAACCATGACTTGGGGGGGGGGAGGAAGAGGAGGAAGGTGGAAAGAAAAGTGGGTCAGGAATCCACCTCTTCCTGGGAGGGCCGAGAACGGGGAGTGGGGTTGGGTAGGCAATTCATTTTCCCAAGGGGACACCTGAGAAATTGGGCCTGTTGTGGAGGGCCGAATCGACAAGGGTGTGAAAGTGCATTGCACGCATGTAAATTGAAAAAAGACAAAACAAAATAGCAGTTGGCTTTTAAACTAAAAATGATGTCGTTGTGTTGCTGCGTGCATGTCGTACATTTATTTGCACTTGATTTCTATTTGCCAAAGGACCTCACGCGGGCCGGACTGGGGCAGCCAAAGGGCCAGATGCGGCCCCGGGGGACCCTAAAATGCCCAGGTTTGGCCAAGAGGAAGGGGCAGGAGAGGGTAAGCAGGGGCTACCCTCCCCTGCCCCTTCCTCTTGGCCAAACCTGTGGTCAACGGTTAAAAAGATCACAGCTGTGACACCGCCAGTCCTTTTTTAGCACGGCCTACCTTGAAAGGTGGTTAGGAGGCTCTCCCGTTACTTCTGTTTCTCAGAGGCAGGGTTAAGGGGGAGCTGGGGGTCCAGAAGAGTCCGTCTCAAGCCCCCCAACGCTCATGGGGTGACCTTTCCCAGTCTCTGTTCAAGCTAGGGAGGAAAAGAATCAAGAATGAGTCTCACCCAAAGTATCCGAAGACGGCAAACCTCTGGAGCCCCCCCATCTGCTTCTAAGGGGTGGTCTTACACACACACACACACACACACACACACACACCATTCAACCTCTCTCACTTTCTTGCAGGTGAGAATTGCACAGACTCCTGCTAGCAATCTTAAGCTGGAATGCAAAGTCTTCCAAAACCTTGAATTCAAATGCAACCCACGGTAAGTTTGCGGGTTCCCCCCCCCCAAAGGGTTGGTGCCCTTTCCCAAATTGTTTTCCTGGGAAAAGGTGCTGGTTTTTGCCTGCCCAAAGACAGGCTCGCTCTCCTTCAGGGTCTCTGAACCCCTGAAAGGAAATCCAGATCCTTCTTAACAAACAAAACAAAACCCCAACTTAGGAGAAATGGGTGGGGGGGGGGGACAGGCAGCAATATTAATCTTACTCTTCCTGCAACCTTCACCTGAAATAACGATCCCCTCCCCTCCTCCAGCAATCGGCCAAAGCCTCTAAAGGCGCTTCTTCTGCTCCATTCCACCCCCTGACCCGACTTGCCTTCTTCCACCCTGAGTTGCATTCACACGTTCATTTCAATTCTGAACCTCCAGGAAAGCTGGCTGGGGGGGAAAAAAAAGCCCCCCCCCAGCCGTCCATCCTCCTGCGCCTCAGCGACCCCGTGGTTGAGTTCCCGCGGAGAGTGGGGAGTTCCCTCGCCGCGACTCCCCGGTTCAACGTGGCCCGGGAAGACGACGAGCCAGCCCGATCGGAGCGCGGTGACTCCTCGGGACGCTTTTGCCCCGACCCAGCCCAGCCTAGCCAAGGTCCCCGCTCCGGAGCCCCGATTGCACCGCCCAGAGCGCAGGGCGCATAAGGTCCGGGGGGCGCACAGCTTGCACCCTCCGCTCCGGGGCAATCCAGTGCCCGGGTGGGTGGGTGAGTGGGTGGGTGTCCGGGGGTCCTCGGCTGCTTCTCCCAGCCTCCTGCCTCTGCCCCGGCTCCGCTGTTGCTGGGAAGGTGCCCGGAGCGCAGGATGGAGAAGGCGCAGGGCTAGCGGGCGATGTCCAGCGGCGTGCCCGGCTCCTGCCTGCCTGCCCGCCTGCCTGCCTCTTGGCCTGCTAGAGCAGCGCCCCCCGGGCGGGGAAGCGGAGCCCGGCCAGCCCCGAGCCCTACGTGGGAGCGGCGAGCTCCTCTGCAGCGCGGCGGCGGCGGTGGTGGCGGTGGCTCCGCTCCAGCTGCAGCTTCCTTCAGTCCCCGAGGCGAGGCCGGGCCGGACCCCGAGCGGAGCCTCCCGGCTGCTCCTCCTCCGCCGCCGCCTCTTTCTCCTCCCCGAGCCTGGCCCGCCTCCTCCTCCTCCTCCTCGCGAGGAGCAGAGCCGGCCCCTCGCTCTCCCCTCTCCCCTCTCCCCAGCAAGCTCTTGGTGGTCGTGGGGACGCCTCCTCGCTCGCCCTCCCTCCCTCTCTGCTTCTGGGTGGGGACGCGTCCACACGTGCGCTTTTTGGAGAGGGGCGAGGATTGAGCTGGGGGGGAGGGGAGGGTGCCTTCCGTAGAGGAGGAGGGGAGATTTGGCTTCCCGAGCCCTCCTTAAATATTGGAGGGCTAAATCAAATATGATTTAGGAAAGAAGTCCTCGATTTATGAACAGAATCGGGACTAGAATTCCCATTGCTAAGCGAGCTGGTTGTTAAGTGAGTCACGCCTGATTTAATGACCTTTTTTTTTTTTTGTCTCCATGGTTAAAAAAAGGTGCTGCCGTTTTTCTGTGAATCTGGGATCCAGGCAGTCTTCAACTTGATTTGGGGAGGTAAGGAAAAGATGAGGAGGAATAGAGAGGGGGGGCATTTTGCTAAAACTAGTTTGATGGGGGGGGGGAACAGAAAAGGAGAAAGAGCAAAAAATTCCAAGTCAGATTCAGGAATTGCAACCCCAATACCCGTGTGAGAAAAATTGTTATTAATGGTGATTAATTAGGCTTGACGTATTTTGAATGTATAGCATTTTCTTTTTTTTGTTTAAATTTTTATTTTATTCAAAAGATTAATAGAAGACAGACAGACAGACAGACAGACACACAGATGGAAACACAGATAGAAAAGAAAGAAGAAAGAAAGAAAGAAAGAAAGAAAGAAAGAAAGAAAGAAAGAAAGAAAGG
>QLTV01012192.1:275846-304921 GCA_003457575.1 Thermophis baileyi
CTCCCCTTCCCCTTCCCCTTCCCCTTCCCCTTCCTTTCTCAATCTATCCATTGTGAAATACAAGAACAGTGAATTTTCAAGGATAACCCAATTTGTTAGGTAGAAAACACAAGATGGGGTCCAAATTCACACCCCAATGCAAAGTCAAGGCACCCCCTCCCAGGCCATAAACAGAGCCTGATCTCAGGCAGAACACCCCCCCCCCCCAAATCTTCCATCCATCCGCGGCTCACCCCTTCAGCACATGCTCCAAGACGCAAAGCCTCCACTCGGTTCCCTTTCAGTCTGTCTGCGGAGCCAAAAAAGCACTCCCAAGAATGCCAGTGGCGGCATGCTTTCAAGTCCTAATTCATAGCTGGCAGTGCCAAGAGTTCAGCACTTCAAAGCCGCTCACTCCCAGGCTCCGTCAACCGATTCTCATGCTTCGAAGCCATCGCACATTCCGCAAAGAGCTTCGGTTCCCTTTTGCAACTTTGTTTGGGGTGGTGGGGAGGTGGGGTTCACTCCAGCGGGGTGAGTTTTGCCTGGGAACTCTGCCCAGTTTGCAGATCCATCCCATGGGGGTGCTGGGAGATGTCCTTCTGTCTTGGAGCTGAGCTGACTCGGAGGCTGGGATGGTGTCTTCTGACGTGTTAGTTTTGTGTTCCCAGCTCATGTGAGCTTGGGAAAAAGAAGCGCCTTGGCATCTGGAACACAGCGCAGGGTGCACCTTTTGGTGGGGGGTGTCCCAGCATGCTGGATTTTGTAGTCCCAATCTCAGCTCAGCAAATGCAGCGATGAGCTGGTGAAAATGGGTGGGATTCAAATAATTTAACAACCGGTTCTCTGCCCTAATGATTTCTTCCAACAACCAGTTCACCAAACTGCTCAGAAAGTTAACAACCAGTTCTCCCGAAGTGGTGCGAACTGGCTGAATCCCACCACTGCCTCAGGCCAACCTTTCAATAACAGTTGGAAGGGACCTTGGAGGTCTTCTAGTCCAACCCCCTGCTTAGGCAGGAAACCCTACACCGCTTCAGACAAATGGTTATCGATCATCTTCTTAAAAACTTCCAGTGTTGGAGCATTCACAACTTCTGGAGGCAAGTTGTTCCTCTGATTAATTGTTCTCACTGTCAGAAAATTTCTCCTTAGTTCTAGGTTGCTTCTCTCCTTGATAATTTTCCATCCATTACGTCTTGCATCCGTTTCCTGGTGCTCTATGAACTTGGTGATTTTCTTGCAGAAGTTTCATTATTAAACTTAGGTAGCACCATGAAACGCCTACAAGAAAACCACCAAGCTCAGAGCACCAAGGACCCCATAATATCATCGCTTTGTTAGAGGATCTCCCTATTTTTTCACCACCATCTCAAGATGGTGAGACCGTCGTTTCTTCCATTTTTCTCCCCACCATCACAACCCACTAAGATCGAGGGACCCTGGCTGGCTCAAAGCCCATCCCAGAATCTGACTCCTTTTTCCAGTGAAGGCACAACTATAATGGCAATAAGGCATGGCTAGTTAATTCCTTTTTGGCCTGGTGGAGGGCAGTGTGTGGGACTCTTCCAAAGCTGTTGTGCTCTCCACCGAGTTCTCTTCGTGATCCTCAGCTTGGAGCTGAAAAATACACGATTTCCTCTCTACCATTTTTGGCATCTCCTCCCAATCCAACCTCCTTTCCAAGCTGGTCTTTCAAGTGATGCAACACTTTCCAAGTTTGGAAGGCGGTGGAAAGCCACACTGGAAAAGGAACATCTTGAGCGCACACTCCCAAAGCATCAAACTCTTATTGTTTTTCCTCCTATGACGTGAAAACTATGAGCCCGGTTCTTTATTGTGTCACCTCCATTAGGAGAGGAACCTAGAAGAAAAATGCTAGGAGGAAAGGCAGGGTGGGAAGGACCCAACAGGAGATCCCAACAAAAGAAAGCCGAGATATGTTCTCCATCATCTTCAAGTTCAAGATTTGGAGCCATGGTTCTTCAGCCCACGAAGGTCTTCTTCAGCCCTGGGGAACATCAGAAAGAAGCCCCATGGAACAAAACCTACACCTGATTGCCATAGTTCCGTATCACGTGGACAAATAAACTAGAGTTAGAGATAGGTAAATCCTGGTTAAATGTTGGAGAAAAGCTTTCCCCTATTATGAGTGCATGGACTTAATGTCCAGAAGGGTGGTGAGATCTCAAAGTGTTCACAGTTTGGGATTCCTTGTCTAGTTTGGAAATAAACGATCACCAGCCAAAACTTCCAAGAGAAAACAATGGTAATTTTATTCTTCACTTTGCAAAGAGGGTGGACTACGCACAGGCTGGGACAGTGGACACACCCCAAATCATCAATACGTTTGCCTTATATTCTCTAGTGCCTTTACAAATTTACCTCCCACCTTTTCTTCATTGGCTTAGTAATTATGATGTCACAACCTATCCAAAGTGTCTAAATTGAATACATTATCTCCACCCCTGATTACATCACCCATTACTCTAATTCTATCTCCCCCTGCCCTTATTTACGAATTTCCTTTTATGGTCCTAGTTCCTAGGGGTTGTCTCTAGAGCAGGGGTCTCCAACCTTGGCAACTTTAAGACTTGTGGACTTCAACTCCCAGAGTTCCTCAGCCAGCAACCTTGGCAACTTTAAGACTTGTGGACTTCAACTCTCAGAGTTCCTCAGCCAGCAAAGCTGGCTGAGGAATTCTGGGAGTTGAAGTCCACAAGTCTTAAAGTTGCCAAGGTTGGAGACCCCTGCTCTACAGTAACTATCATATCAGTAAATTCTGGTTAAGGCCGGTTTGTAGCATAGCAGAGGCCCTTCCTACATACAATTCTCAGCCTAGCAGCTCATGAGATTAGAAATTTATATTATACAATGTATTTTCTTCACAGGCCAGCATGTCTTCTTACAATTCTGTAAAAACAATACACTCTGTTTCCCACAATGTAAAGGTTGGACCTCCCAACTTTTTTGGGGTGATGTAACTTGGAGTTCTTTTCTATTCTTTAAAAAAAAAAAGTTCCAGTTCTCTTTCCATGAGAGAGAGTAAATTCCTTTTCTTTCAATATTGTTTGATTCGTTGTCCATCTTAACTTCTTTTTTTGACCCCTCCATACGACTTTTATCAGGTTATGATCCGCCCAGATACTTGTTTCGATATTTATTTCTTGTATATTGGATATTAACTTGGAGTTCTTCTCAGATGGCTTAATGACCTCGTGATACAGGTAGTCAACTTACGGCCACCGTTGAGCTCAAAATTTATGTTGCTAAGCGAGACAGTTGTTAAAAGTGAGTTTTGCCCTATTTTACGACCTTTCTTGCCACAGTTGTTAAGTGAATCACTGCAGCTGATAAGTTGTTAAGTGAATCTGGCTTCCCCATTGACTTTGCTTGTCAGAAGGTCGTTTTGGGAGGAATATCCATTTGGTTCAGCTCCAAGCCAGGAGAAAGACACTGGAAACATGGAGGCTGATTGGAAAGATGGTTTAATGGTGAAGCAGAAGCACATGAGTTTGAGGTCCTGGGCAGCTGACCACATGGAGTTGAGAGAGGGGTTTTTTTATACCTTCTCTTGGGCTTTGAACTTGAGCTTCCTGTTCCTGTGCAAGAACATGTATTCTATTGGCTGTTGTAGGGATCATAGCTAACTTTGTAGGTTGTCTGAGTCCCAGGTTTGGTTGAAGCTTGCTGGGTGATGCAATGTCCCCAGGTGATTGTGCCATGTGGTGAGCTCTGCTGCTAGATGAGTTAATTCTATTAGGTCCTGGAGGGTCATGTCTTAATCCCATCACCCTGGAGCTGGAGGTCTTTTATCTTGTAGATAGGCTGGCCCAGTCTTTCATAATGGGCACAAAATATCTCCTGGGGGCAGGGAGCTGCTCTCTGTCTTTAAAACATGTTTCTTCTTTTATCATCCAGGGAGATATAACATTCTGCCTTTTTAATATTTCTCAAAATATGTCATTCTTATAGGAGAGGGGGTCTTCCCTCAGTCGCAAAAGGGGATCACGTGACTGCAACCGTCGTAAGTACATGCCAATTGCCAAGCATCTGAATTTTGATCACATGCAGCAACGGTTGTATCATAAAAGGTCCTAAGTCCCTTTTTTTTCAGTGCCATTTTAACTTTGGTCACTAAATGAACTGTTGTAAGTCGAGGACTATCTGTCGATTCTTAACTTAGAAGTCAGTCTGTCTCTTTCATTTCCATTTGGGCCTCCCAAGTGTGGCGAAGGGATAGATTTTTCCTCCACCTACGGTAAATCCTGGTTACGCCCCAACCATCATGTCTGTTTGAAACCCAGATTCAAAAGGAGTAGCTTGTCATCAAGCCTCTAAAACAGGGAAAAGAACTTCTAATTAACACCGCCTGTCAGCCTGGTTTTTAATTGCCCTGTTTTGCAGACGTTGAAGGGCCCAACCCACGGCCCTGTCTTGGTTGGCAAAAGAATCTTGGTTTTTTGGTGTAGACAGACAAAAAAACAACAACACACAACCTGGTAGCCACAGCTCGGGAGTTAAAAGGCAGCGCAGGAGAGTTTCGTAAGAGCTCTCCAGAATCTGGAATTAATTTCTCCGCCTTACGCGCCGCCGGCAAGTAGCCGAGGGTTAGCTGGACCACCGGGGCCAAGTCAGGAAAAAAAATAAAAAATAAAAAAAAATATCCCACTGGCTGGCAAAAAAGAGATGTCCTTTTTATTAGTAAGAGACGAGTTCTTTGACATTGAAAAGATAAATTTATGGAGCCCATTACTCAGTGGATATGACTTGTAAGTACAAGTTTTTGCAGCCGTAGATCACGGACAAGAGGACAGGCGGTGAAATATGGTCCTCCTTGATTGGAGCTGTTGGGGAAAAAAAAACAGTTTAATACACATATCTACACAAGGAGATGTGTAATGTGATGGATATTTATGGGGCCTGTATTGATTTTTGTCTCCCTTCTGGTTTTCACAGCTGCTTTGTCTCATGCTTTGTTCTGTTTTCTAAAATAAATAGGCACATTTTTAAAAAAAATAGAAGCGGTTAAGGCTTGAACAGTCTGGAATAAACTGGCTTGGTCCAGGAAAATGTGGGTTAATGCGGGATAAAGTGAAATTTCAATCGTTGGAAAAGCGAGGGGGCAGGGATACTTAGTGGGCATGGCCGTGCCATGCAGGTGGGTGGGGCCAGGATGCTCCAATAGATGCAGAGAGGTGCCAAGTGAGGGATGCTGAGTGGCTGTGCCATGCAGGTGGGTGGAGCCAGGATGCTCCTATAGATGCAGAGGGGAGGGTGCCAAGTGAGGGATGCTGAGTGGGCGTAGGCGTGCCATGCAGGTGGGTGGGGCCAGGATGCTCCAATAGATGCAGAGGGGAGGGTGCCAGGTGAGGGATGCTGAGTGGCTGTGCCATGCAGGTGGGCGGAGCCAGGATCCTCCAATAGATGCAGAGGGGAGGGCGCCAAGTGAGGGATGCTGAGTGGGCGTAGGCGTGCCATGCAGGTGGGTGGGGCCAGGATGCTCCAATAGATGCAGAGGGGAGGGTGCCAGGTGAGGGATGCTGAGTGGCTGTGCCACGCAGGTGGGCAGAGCCAGGATCCTCCAATAGATGCAGAGGGGAGGGCGCCAAGTGAGGGATGCTGAGTGGGCGTAGGCGTGCCATGCAGGTGGGTGGGGCCAGGATGCTCCAATAGATGCAGAGGGGAGGGTGCCTCTGAGTGAGCATGGCCGTGCCATGCAGGTGGGCGGGGCCAGGATCTGCAAGCCAACCACCCGGCTCAGAGGTCACCAAGGACCCCACAGTTCAACCCTGAGCTAGAGATTTCCTTCTATTGGAACAATTTGTCCTTTTGGAAGACCATTTAGGCTAAGGATCATGGGAATGCTAGCTGTCCAACACCTCTGGAATGCACCTCAACTGGAAACCTGTTTCTCCTAAAATGACTGTGCATGTTTGGCCTCTTGCCCTTTAAGGCATTCATTTTGGCTCATTATTATCTTTACGACCCAGAGCTTTAAAAAGCGAATCCTTTTCCAATTTAGGAAATGATGAATAACCGGCTCGTGAAATTCCACCGAAGATGCTACGGGAACTTTCATTGCCGGATTAGTCAAGGGCCCAATGGGGGTCTCCAAAACTCCCAGCCTGAATTTGAAGCCTTAATTTTCCCACCTGGAAGATGCAGGAGAAAAAGGGAGAGAGAGAGAGAGAGAGAGAGAGAGAGAGAGAGAGAGAGAGAGAGATATCACCTGGTGGTGCCCTTTCCAAATCTTGCTTTTAACATCAAACGTTAAAACAGAGAAAAAGTCGAGGGGAGGCATCAGGCGCTGGGCCAGCCCATTTTGGTCACCTGAACATGGACTGAGAGATTGGGGTGCTGTTTATTTAATAAATTTGTTTGCCACCCATCTCGTCACAAGGCAACTCTATACAGATAGGCCCCGGCTAATGACCATAATCGATCCGGAATTAGAGTTATAAGTCGTGCCAGTCATTAAGTGGGTCACCAGGGGACTGCATTTGGTTTTACAAACCCTTTTTATGGCAGTTAAGCGAACCTACGGTTTGCTATGAGCCGGTTGTGCCGAAAACTGAAAATAAGTACCGGTTTCCATAAAAAAAAATATCGTAAATAAGAGTCATGTGATTGCAGGACGCTGAAAACGATCCCAAATGCAGGCTGGTTGCTTGAGTGCCCAAAATACGGTCATGTGACCACAGGAGGGTGGACAGCCATCAAAACTTTGAATCTGGGACATAAATACCTTTTGGGTGGTCTGTCATGACTTAAGTGGCTAGGCAACTGGTCGTAAGTCAAGAACTTACCTGTAGAGACCCAACAATCCCAGGAGAAGAAAAAAATGGCTTTGATGATTGACAAAGGAAATAGAATTTGTTGTACCTATTGCCGAAGGTGTGATTGTGATGATTTATGCACATTGCATGTGGCTGGAATGAGCTGTTCCTTCTAAGTCTGGCTTGGCCAGAGAAATATTGGGAATATGGCTCTAAACAACAAAAGAACATTTCATCCAGCAGCAAAACACGGCTCTTGTAGAAACAAAGTTGTTTGCCTTCATTTGCTGTCTGCTTTTGCAGCTGGCTCCGCTCCTCACAAAGTTAATTATTAGCCCTTATTTTTTCTTTCCTCTTTTCCCTTCCTTTTTTTTTCTTTTCTTTTTACAGTAAGCTGATCTCTCCAGCTTGGTTTAAAAGAAAAGAAAAGAAAAGAAAAAAACAAACCCTAGTCTTGAACAGGGCAAATATTTCTTGCAAAATCTCTCAGCCCGTTTGAAAGGAGCCTGGAGCCACAGCCAAGGTTAGACACATCGAAGTGTCAAAGTTTTGTTTTCGGAGTGGGAAGGATCTCGAGAAGACCTTGCATTCAGATTTGGGGAGACGTTTTGCTGAAAGGCTGTCTGTTTTAAACAAACAACCCATTAGCCATGTTCAGGCAGGCCACGTATGGCGGCAGGGATGCTCTGGAGAAAGTACAGCAGCTTTTAAGACAGAAGTATTTCAAATTCAGATTTACATGTAGTCCTCAATTTACGACCGGAACTGGGACCAGAATTTCCACTGTCAAACAAACTGAGTCATGCTGGATTTCACGACCTTTTTTTTTGCTGGGTTTTGAGCAAACCACTACAGTTGTTAAATGAATTATATGGTTGTTAAGCAAACCTGGTGTAGAAAGTTAGCATCACCTGTCTAGAAGAATGAAATATTTTGATAAGAGAAATAAAAATCTTAAGGGAGACAGAAACTCAAAGCCTCAGCTCCCTGCCCCCAGCAGATATTTTGTGCCCATTAAGAAAGACTGGGCCAGCCTATCTACAAGACAAAAGACCTTCAGCTCCAGGGTGATGGGATTAAGACACGACCCTCCAGGACATGATAGGATTAACCCACTACGACACAGAGCTCACTACATTGCACAATCTCCTAAGGACATTGCATCACCCTCCAAACTTCAACCAAACTTAGCTCAGACAACCAGAGCCAGCTATGACCCCTACAACAGCCAACACAATACATGTTCTTGCACAGGAACACGAAGCTCAAGTTCAAAGCCCAAGAGAAGGTATAAAAACTATTAGAGTTTGCAGCAATCCAAACCAGCACACAAGTAAATAATTCAGCAGGAATCATTTATATAAGAAACTTCTTTATATACAATACCATACAGCAGAAGCCAGAACCAGAACTCAGAATCCAGAAGTACAGAATCAATAGTCACAAAAGCTATAGAATCACAGAAGCACTTATATATATATACATACATACATACATACATACACACACACAGATCAGTGAACCTAAGCCACGCCCAGGCTCCGAGCTGTCTGGGTCACCAAACAGTCCCCATTGGCTGACCTGTTACCATGTCTATTCCAATTCATGAACCCTTACACTGACAAAAGCCCCACACTCTCAACTGCCTAGGACCTCAAACCCATGTGATTCTGCTTCACCATTAAACCATCTTTCCAATCAGCCTCCATGTTTCCAGTGTCCTTCTCCCAGCTTGGAACTGAACTAGATGGCTATTTCTTCCAACACTGGGTTCCCCCATTGACTTCGCTTGTCACAGTTTTATAAAATAAAGAGTAGATTTGTAGTCAGAGTGAAGAAGGAACTTCTTTTTTAAGAAGATGGATGGACAGATGCTCCCCAACTTGGATTTCCCGATGCCGAAGAATCTAAGCTTTCCAGAGCAGTCGTATCATTGAAAATTAAAATTTACAATCCCTTGGAAGTAATAGTCCAGCCTTGAATTTTACGTGGGCCACAGGAGGGGATCACTCCAGAAAACCTGGTCACAGGAAAAAAAAAAGTTCCTGTAGCTTTGCTTGCAAATCAATCATCTGAAATCAAGCATGTTTTTACACTGGAAGTAAATCCTTAAAAATATCCAAAAATATCCATCAACACCGCAATCAATATACCAATTTTAGAGATGCAAAATATTTATAAAGCACAGCACCACCTTGTGGTCACCAATGGTATAACTCCAGACAGAGAAGTCCTCCATTTACAACTTAAATGGTTACCAGACTTTTTATTGTTGAGCATGGCGTTTGTAAGTGCAAGAACCAGTCTTTATTTTTTCCAGTGCCACTGTAACTTCAAATGGTCACTAAGCAAACGGTTGTAAGTCAAGGACTCCCTGCAACTCCCTTTCTTTAGCCCAGGCTGATATTGTCTGTGCAGAGACGAAAAAAACTTATTATTTCATACATGAGATATTTCAGCAGTTCGAATGTTGTGCTGACATATAGAAATATTGTGATTCTTCTCCCTTTTGACATCCAGTCTCCTGGTTTATTATTCATGTGCAGTAGAGAAATGTTATTGTTGAGATGTCGGGGATCCTGTTGAAACCTTGGAGAAGAACACGGGTGCAAAATTTATCCGAAATTTAATGTCAAGCTTCATTAATCCCTGCAATGTGTTACTGTTTAACTTTCCCAAAAGTCCTGTGGATAGGTTGGTAAAGAACGACTTTTTACTGGACCATGTTTGAATTTATCAGCTACGGCACTGAAAAAAAGTGACTTATGAGAGTTTTCACACTTACGACCGTTGCAGCATCCCCATGGTCACGTGATCAGAATTCGGATGCTTGGCAACTGACTCATATTTATGACGGGTTAGTGCCCCAGGGTCATGGATTCCCCTTTTGCGACCTTCTGACATGCAAAGTCAATGGGGAAGCCAGATTCACTTAACAACCAGGTCACTAATTTAACAGTTGTAGTGACTCACTTAACAACTGTGGCAAGGAAGTTTGTAAAATAAGGCAAAGCTCATTTAACAAATGTCTCACTTAGCAACAGAAATTTTGGGCTCAACTGAGGTCATAAGCCGAGGACTATCTGTAGAGGATTATGTCTGATGGCATTTCTCCCATTGAACGATTGTCTGCCTGAGCCAGCAGTGTGCGGTGGCAGCCAAAAAAGCCAATGCAATCCTAAATTGCATTAACAGAGGGATACAATCTAGATCAGCGGTTCTCAACCTGTGGGTCACGACCCCTTTGGGGGTCGAACGACCATTTCACAGGGGTCGCCGCGCGTGTTAGCCCGCCATTTTGGTGCCACCGTCACTGCAGGAGTGAAAAGGTCCCGGTTCGGCCGTGCCTGCGGGTCGCCGGACAGCTGGTAGCCCGGACGCTGCCATTTGGGTTCTTCTACCATCTGCGCATGCGCAGAATGCTTTGCACATGCGCAGAGGGTAAAAGAACCCAAATGGCGGCATCCGGGCGAAGTCTCCCGCTTCCGTCACTACCGGCTGTCAGGCAACCCGCAGGCACGGCCGAATCGGGAGCATTTCACCCCTGCACGGTGGCACCAAGATGGCGGGCTAGCGCGCGCTTAGGCGACCCCTGTGAAAGGGTCGTTCGACCCCCAAAGGGGTTGCGACCCACAGGTTGAGAACCGCTGCTCTAGGAGAGCAACCAGGATGATGAGGGGGCTGGAGGCTAAAACCTACGATGAACGGTTGCAGGAACTGGGCATGGCTAGTGAAGAGAAGGACCAGGGGAGACATGATAGCAGTCTTCCAATGTTTGAGATGCTGCCACAGAGAGGAGGGGGTCAAGCTATTTTCCAAGGCACCAGAAGGCCAGACAAGGAATAATGGATGGAAACTGAACAAGGAGAGATTCAACCTAGAAATAAGAAGGAACTTTCTGACAGTGAGAACAATCAACTGATGGAACAGAAGTTGCCTTCGGAGGTTGTGGGAGCTTCATCACTTGAGACTTTCAAGAAGAGATTGGACTGCCATTTGTCAGAAATGGTGTAGGGTCTCCTGCTTGAGCAGGGGGTTGGACTAGATGACCTACAAGGTCCCTTCCAACTCTGTTAATCTGTAATCTGAAATGGTATAGATATAGGGCTGTGATGGTGAACCTAGGTGGCACGCGGAGCCATATTTGAGGGCAAGGCGTTGTCCTATGTCAGCTCCAGTGCGCATGCACACACTGGCCAGCTGATTTTCGGCCTTGGGGAAGGCCGTTTTCGCCCTCCCCAGGCTTCAGGAGGCTTCCCTGAAGCCTCCGGAGTGTGAAAAATGGCCCAACGGGCAAACCAGAAGTCCGTTTTTCCGAACTTCCGGTTTGCCCGTTGGGCCGTTTTTCGCACTCTGGAGGCTTCAGGGAAGCCTGGGGGTGAAAAACGGCCCAACGGGGGGGGGCATGCGCGGGGATGCATGCATGCGCAGTGTGGCGTGTGTGTGTGTGAGTTGTGTGCTGGCACGCGCGCGCGCTAGCACACTCCCATTTTTGGCAATCAAGAAGAAAAAGGTTCGCCATCACTGGTATAGGGTCTGCTGCTCGAGCAGGGGGTTGGACTAGAAGACCTCCAAAGTCCCTTCCAAGTCTGTTATTCTATGATTCTATCATATTAAATCTCTTAAGTTCAAAGTGTTTGTATCAGCTAGTTGTCCATCAAACCTTCTTTAGATGTTCTTCAGTGACAATGAGCAGGTGAGAAATTATGCATGAATCATTTTCATCATCTGAAGATTACGTTCTGAGGAATTTGTGAGTTTATGCTAGAACACCTTTATGTTCAAAACATTGTCCTCTGTCTTGTCTTCTCCTAGGAGCTCCATTAATGCAAGATCGTAAGACGTGGAAAGACCTGGCCCATAGAATCACCAAAAGTCAGTCACACCTTAATGGATAACATTGTCCTCATCATCATCTGGAGTTACATGGTCAACACCATTACCTTCTCTTCCTCCCAAGTTGTAAGCAGCGCTTTGCTCTTCTCAAAATCTCATTTCTCACCAAGGGTGGTTGAAAGTTGGATGCCCAGAAGCATCTCAAGGACTTCCCACACCACCAAAGACCCAACTTGCCCACCTCATCTTGCATACTCATCCTCCAAAGACCGAGATGTAGCCTTCCCACAATGCAGCGGTAGCAACCACCTGCCATCTAAAGACAGATGTTGCTTTTCACAGCAGCAGAAGTAGGAACTCTTAGTGATGGATTTTATAGGGAATCCTTTTTTAAGAGAAAGAAATCTCCACCTAGCAGTTAAGCCGATGGATTTCTTGTAGTAGGTGCTCTTAATAAATCACTCCGTAATTGGTAGGAGGAGGCACCATCCAGGCAGGAAAGCATCTCCGTTCCTAAACTGTAAGAAAGCAAAAATGGTTCAAATATTCCTGAACCTATAATGTTGCAAATTTACAGCAAGGCACCTGAGGGTTTCATTTTTTAAGCCAACAGGGTTTTAAAAAAAGTTTTGCAACTCTAGAAGCTGAAATTTCATTTACCAAATGGAAGAGAGAGGAACAGCAGGAACCTTTTACAGAAAAGTCGTTCTCCCATCTGACCCGAACTTCACATTACAGCCCTTCAACGTTATTCCTCCCCCCTCCTCAAAGCTCAAGGAAACCAGATCTTCAAAACATCCACTGTGCTTTTTCTCCCCCCAAATCAGAAACAGATGAGAGATGCTATCTTTAAAGGATAAAGCCATTTCCCTCTATCTCTAGATGTTGATAAGAGAGGATGCATTGGCTAATTCAGTTTCCATGCCCGCTTGCCAGCATTTCAAATTACTTTTGGGGAGGGAAAAATTTGGAAAAAATCTGAAGGAGTTTGCAGGGATTAGAGCAGGATATGGGTGAAACCAGACAGAGAACCTATATATGAACGTTATGATCCTTAGATGGGAGGAAGTACAGGCGTTAAGTGCTTTTCTCTGTTAGACAATAGATAGATAGATACAGATGGATACAGAATTTATAGATGGATAGACAGACAGACAGACAGATATAGAGATGATAGATATCTATAATGAATGAATGAATGAGCTGGAAGGGACCTTGGAGGTCTTCTAGTCCAGCCTCTGCTCAAGCAGGAGAACCTATACCATTTCAGATGTGACTGTCTAGACTCTTCTTAAAAACCTCCAGTGATGGAGCGCCCATGATTTCTAGAGGCAAGCTGTTCCACTGGTTAATTGTCCTCACTGTTAGGAAGTTTCTCCTTAATTCCAGATTGCTTTTCTCCTTGATTAGTTTCCAACCATTGTTTCTGCTCCTGCTTATCTGGTGCTTTGGAGAATAATTTGACCCCTTCTTTGTGGCAGACCCTCAAATACTGGAAGACTGCTATCACGTCACCCCTAATTCTTCTTTTCTTTAGACTAGCCAAACCCAAATCCTGCAGCTGTTCATGTTTTAGTCTCCAGGCCTTTGATCATCTTGGTTGCTCTTCTCTGAACTTTTTCCAAAGTTTTGTCTTTTTTGTAGTATGACGACCAAAATTGGTTAAAACGGTATTCCAGGTGTGGTCTTACTAGGGTTTTATAAAGCGGTAGTAATACTTCACATGATCTTGATTCTATGCCTGTTTATACAACCCAGGATTGTATTAGCTTTTTTGACTGCTGTTGCACACTGCTGGCATAGAGAGATAGATGATAGATAGATAGATAGATGATAGATAGGCAGGCAGGCAGGCAGGCAGGCAGGCAGGCAGATATATATATATCTCACACCTATCTCTGGATTAGTTACAAAACAAACAAGTTGCAAAAGAAGGAACAATCCATCATTCTGCCAACTTGTGCATCCCTTCCCGTCTGCGGATTTGTGCCATGTATCTGAGGTTGCCGTTCTTCTTTCAACAGCCAGAGAGATTTTTTTGGCCTCCTCCCCGGCCATCCAGCAATTCCCACCGTTTCCCAGAACCATGGCAAGCCCAGCGGTCCCTTGGAAGCAAGGAAAACAAACGCCCCTTGAAAGGCAGAGCTGTCGGGCCTTGCCCGGGCATCCCGGCCTCCCTCTCAACTTTAGGCTGTGTTGCGCTTCTCAATGGCATCGATTCAGTGGCTGGCAGTGGAGCGTGACTGTTGCACATCTGGACGAGCGGTTAAAGCAACAGCTGGCAGACAGGGTGACCTGAACCACCAGAGTAAATAGAAGGGGTTCTATGCGCTGGGAACCCCGATTTAAATAAACACAGACATTTCGAAAAACAGAGCCGGGTCATTTGGCAAAAGAATGCGTCTTAAACATGTTTGCCCACTTTTTTCTGTTTTTTCCTTAGTGAAGGCAAAACACTTTGGGGTCACCGCCGAAGAAGGGACACCGAGATGTCTTTTAAAGACACCAAGAGTCAAGCCTGACTTTGGGGTTTGTTTGTTTTTAAATCGTTTTCCTTCCAGAGAGAATTGAGGTCTGTGTAAAAGTTTGGATAGGAAGGTGTTGATGTTCTGGTTATTCATAGGTTAACAAACCCATTGCATCTTTCCTGGTCTTATCAAACTAAGGAATACCCGGAGCTTCAGAATTAGTTACAGGATAACAGTTGGAAGGGATCTTGGAGGTCTTCTAGTCCAACCTGCTGCTCAAGCACGAGACCCTATACCATTTCAGACAAATGTGTCAAGGTGATAATTTAAGAGCTGACCAGCTGATGCAATGAAGGGAATGAGTCAGCAGGGTCTTTGGCTGTTATCCCTTTAAGAGCCTGTGTAATAAGAGGAGGCCCTGCTAGAGAGTTCGTTGGTTCGTCCAGTTTCTTCCCTGCTGTAATTGCTGGTTGTTTAGATGCTGCTTGTAGAACGTGTATGTATAGTTTCCTATATTCCTTTTGTGGATAAAAATCACTATTTGATACAAACCACTGTTGGCTGTAATTGCTCCAGGGTTGATACACGGGATAGATCTGTGCACACTCTGACAGGTTATGGGCCGAGAGTACAGACACCCAGTGAGAGCTTGCTCCAGAGTCAGTAGTAGTGCATCGTGGTTTGCTTATGGTTGGTGGTTGCAAGCAGGCAACATGGATTCCGTTGGCACGAGAGGCGGTTTTGTGGTGTCTCGGCTAAACGAGACAAACTACCTCTCCTGGTGTGTGAAGATGGAAATGTACCTGTGAAGGGAGTTGTCCAATGTCTTCTTGAAAACCTCCAGTGATGGAGCACCAACAACTTCTGGAGATAAGACAGAATAACAGATTTGGAAGGGACCTTGGAGGTCTTCTAGTCCAACCCCCTTAGGCAGGAAACCCTATACCATTTCAGACAAATGGTTGTTCCAATCTCTTCTTAAAAACTTCCAGTGTTGGAGCATTGCTATCCAACTGTATCATTTTGATGCCTTTACATGAGTCTTGAGCCGACCGACGAGGGGAGATCCGCATCCGAGTCATTAAACAGGGAAACGGCCGGTGGCAGAATATGTCCAAGAATTCCGGAGATTGGCCGGACGACTGGGGTAATGGCCCCAATGCCTGCTGATGCCCCACTTTCAAGAAGGGGTGCATAAGGAGATACCGGCAGTCCTCGACTTACAATAGTTCACTTAGTGGCCATTTGAAGTTACAACGGCACTGAAAAAAGGGACTTATGAGCCTTTTTCACACTTATGACTGTTACAGCATCCCCATACTCACTTCAGATGCTTGGCCACTGACTCATATTTATGATGGTTGCAGTGTCCCACAGGGTCATTTGATCCCCTTTGGTGACCTTCCGACAAGCAAAGTCAATGGGGAAGCTAGATTCACTTAACAACCATGTTACTGATTCAACAACTGCAGTGATTCACTTAACTGTGTGTTGTCAAGTGTGAAAAATGGTCATACGTCACTTTTTTCAATGGCGGAACTTTGAGCGGTCACTAAGAGAACTGTTGTAAGTCGAGGACTATGTGTAAAAAGGCAATCCCGCCAACAGGGTAGGGGCACAAACAAATCCGCCAGAAGAGCAGCGCGTCACCGATCCTGTCAGAAAGAAGGAAACCATCCTGACACAACTCAGGGGCACCCCGTTTCCTGGCTGAGCCCCAAAATGAGAACTGAAGCCAGCACTGTGTCAGTTTTACTCCCAACTCTGCTTTGCTCTTCTCTAGGACACTTTGGGATGTGGGACCATCCAGGCTCCTAAATACACGTGTTCCTCGACTTACGACCGCAATTGAACCCATAATTTGTTGCTCAGCAAAAACATTTGTTTAAGTGAACTTTGCCCTGTGTTACGACCCTTCTTGCCACAGCTGTTAAGCGAATCACTGCGGTTGTTAAAGCTAGTCAGACGGTTGCTAAGTGAATATGGCTTCCCCATCGGCTTTGCGTGTCAGAAGGTCGCAAAAGGGGATTGCATGAACCCTCCCCCAAGGACATTGCAACTGTCATAAATGTGAGTCAGTTGCCAAGCGTCTGAATGTTGATCTTGTGACCACAGGGATGCCACAACGGTCGTTAAGTATGAAAAATGGTCATCGGTCACTTTTTTTCGGTGCCGTTGTAACTTTGAATGGTCACTAAGCGCGTTAGAAGACACAGGAACAGGTAAGAGCTTGCTACAGGCAGTCCTCGACTTACGACCACAATGGAGCCCAAATTTTCTGTTAAGCGAAACGGTTGTTAAGTGAGTTTTGCCCCATTTTGTGACCTTTCTTGCCACAGTTGTTAAGTGAACCACTGCAGCGGTTAACTTAGTGACCCCATCGTTAAGTGAATCCGGCTTCCCCGTTGACTTTGCTCGTGGAAAGATCACGTAACCCCCGGGGACACTGCAACCGTCGTAAATGTGAGTCAGTTGCCGAGCGTCTGAATTTTGATCCTGTGACCGTGGGGAAATGCTGCGACGGTCGTTAACTGTGAAAAACGGCCATGTCCCTTTTTTCAGTGCCGTTGTAACGGCGAACGGTCACTAAACGAACCGTTGCAAGTCGTGGACGGCCTGTGCCAAGGCCTTGCTCAGAATCCTGGCACGAGAGGAGGGTCTCGGGGTCTTCCTGCCCGCGGCGTCTCCCTCTCGCCCGTCTCCTGCCGGGGGCTCCGCAGCCCACCGGACGCCTCCACTCGACGCCGCCGCCGCCGCCGCCGTCCTCCCTCAGCGGCATCCTCGCCGGCCGCCTTTCGCGCGCTGCGGAATATCTCGCGAGATCCGCCGAGACTTCGCAGCTCTCGCGCCCCAAAGATTCCTTAAACCAGGGATGGAGAATCATATGGGCCTTTTATGACTTGTGGACTTCAACTCCCAGAATTCCTCAGCAAGCCTTGGCTGGCTTAGGAGTTCTGGGAGTTGAAGTCCACAAGTCATTACAAGGCCGTGGTTCCCCACCCCTGGCTTTAAACCAATCAGATTTCTACGCCTGGGTCTCGCTACTACGCGACGACCAATGGAGAGGAGCAGTTTTCCATTCCTCTTTTCCAGCCGTCCCCCCCTCCCCCGCTGTCTGTATTCGTCCCTCCTCTCCGTTCCATCAGTCCATTCGCTAATGCTCTTGTCCCGCCCTCGCCCTCTCTTCTCCGATTGGGTGAAGTGACTCATCTTTCACTGCCACCCTGCTTCTCTGCCCTCACCCTCCCTCGGAGGCCTTTCGGGCAGCCAATGGTAGGCGAAGAGCCCGCCTCCGTCCCGCCTCACTCGTTGCCTGAACTACGCCCCGCAGCTCCGCCTTTCCCCCCACCCCTGCGCCGATTGGCTTATAGGCGGAGGTGCGGCTCCTCGGCCGCCAGGCGCATGCGCAGCGGGGCTCGCCGGGGCGGGGGGGGGACGACTGGCTGCGGGATGTCTCCGGTGCATTCCAAGCTCGATTCGGTGCCGCTATCGCGGAGGCTGCTGTTGCGGTACCTGCTCCTCCTCCGCCTTTATCCGGTGCTCACCAAGGCCGCCACCAGGTGCGTGCGCCTGCCCGCCCGCCCTTCCCGCTTTCAGAATCAGAGCTGGAAGGGACCTTGGAGGTCATCTAGTCCAGCCCCCTGCTCAAGCAGGAGACGCTCTGCCATTTCAGACAGGTGGCTGTCCAGTCTCTCCTTAAAAAAGCCTCCAGTGATGGCTACAGAGGATAATGGCTACATAATGTGGTGTTTAATGTGGTGTTTATAATGTTCGATATTATTAACTGATTATAGACAAAACTGAACAGGGTGTTTAATTAAATAATGGAAAATGTTTAATAAAGATAAGTGAAGATTATGGTGAATAGACTTTGAGAATAACAGTTATAGCTATTGTATGTATAAGATTTATTACTTGCATTTAAAAGAGATTGTACCCAGTCAGTACACTGCCATTGTGGATATGGAAATTTTATATACAACAAAGAAAATTGCATAATAAAAAATAATAATTAAAAAAAAACCCTCCTGTGATGGAGCACCCACAAGTCAGGGAAGCACACTGTTCTATTGATTAATTGTTTTCACTCTCTCTCTCCCCCCCCCATCTCTTCCAAGGACCACAAACATTCAATCGATCATAATCAATCAGCATATAGAAGGATGATCATGGAACTGGCTTCTCAAGAGCCCCCTCCTGTGCTGGGATAATAACTCCCCCAAGAATATCAACCAACCAACCAATCAATCAATCAGTCAATCAGAATAGAGCTGGATGGGAAGTTGGAGGTCTTCTAGTCCAGCCCCGTGCTCAAGCAGGAGACCCTATACCATTTCAGACAAGTGACTGTCTAGACTCTTCTTAAAAACATCCACCGATGGAGCACCCACAGCTTCTGGTGACAAGCTATCCCACTGGTTAATTGTCCTCACTGTTAGGAAGTTTCTCCTTAATTCCAGGTTGCTTCTCTCCTTGATTAGTTTCCATCTGTTATTTCTTGTCCTGTCTTCAGGTGCTTCAGGAGAATAATTTGACCCCCCCCCTCTTCTTTGTGGCAGCCCCTCAAATATTGGAAGGCTGCTACCATGTTACCCCTAGTCCTTCTTTTCACTAGACTGGCCATACCCAATTCCTGCAACTGCTCGTTATATGTTTTAGCCTCCAGTTCCCTGATCATCTTTGTTGCTCTTCTCTACACTCTTTCTAGAATCTCAACAACTTTTCTACATTGTGGCATCCTGTTCACATCTTTTACATTTTTACATTATGCTTCCTTTCTTCCCACAGTGCCTTCCTGTCAGCTCTAGGGAGCCTCCTGTCCCAAGTAATTGAGAAGAGCCAGAAAAAGAGGAGCCTTGACTGGCGGGAACCCCTCCGGTTTGCTGCCTACGGGTAAAAGGGGACTGGTGGAAAACGCTCATGGGAAGTGCAGCCAAGCAATTTGTGTGGCCTGAAAAGTCTGGGAGGGGATCTCGTCCCTGGCGTTGCCTTTTGGATGTTGTTATATCACGCAGCCTCTCCAACGGGTGAAATTCAGCAGGTTCGGACAGGTTCCATAGAACCGGTGGCGGCGATTATGCGCAGTTCAGAGAACCGGTAAATCACACCACTGACTGGCTCCGCCCTGCCCCGCCCCTCCCCCTCACTCCTTCTCTCCTCCTTCTCGGGCTCATAAACACAGAGTAAACATGAGAAGGAGGCGAGAAGCAGCCAGGTTGAACGCTAGAAGACTTGGCCGAACTTTTCTGTCGGTTCTGTGGGCGTGGCTTGGTGGGGTGGTGCCGCCCCCCCTTGCCGTGAGTGACGTCATGTTGGCCACGCCCACTCAGTCACATGACTCCCCCACCAAGCCACGCCCACAGAACCGGTAGGGGAAAAATTTGAATGTCACCCCTGCTCTCCAATAAGCCTTTAGTTCCCAAAATTGGTGAGGCAACCCCCACCCCCATCCATTGGCACTGGCATTTAGAGCTTGGGGGGGTTTTCAGGGGCAAGATGTCAGCTGTCCCCCTCAGTCATCTAGCAAAGAAAAATCCCAGGCCATTTGTTTTTGCCAGGAGCATACTTTACTGAAGCTTAAATGGTTACGTAAGTAGCGAAGCTGAATCTGAGATTTTCCCGTGCAAACAATACAAAGTAAATGTTCCTTTTCTCAGAGATGGACTTATTTGCACAATCTCCCTGGTAGTTATTAGCTCCGGGTAGATTGATATTGCCGTTCTGGCTTAATGTCAGACCTGGTTCGGCTTGGTCCTTCAGGAAAGAAACACTCTTGACTCTATAGTGAAAAGATTGTTTTGACTAAAAGCCAAGTGGTTACAGTTATGCAAAGACAGAACTAAGAATTTGTGCGCAAAAATTCCCTAGTTAACTTTCCGTCAGCCGTCTATCTTTGCTTTCTTCGAAGCTCGCTAGCAATTGCCATAACCAGGGGGCAGGGGGCATTTGGGAGGGGAAGAGTGCTGGAGGTGTAAAGGAATGCTGTGGGAAATTTGGGGAGTATGGACCCTGACAGGAGCCAGAGGTGCCAGGCCTCGCCATCTTCCTTCCTTCAAGGACGCCGGCCCTGGGAAAGGAATGTACTCCGGTGCCTTAAAGCACCAAGTTCCCAAAACATCGGAACAGAATCTGATGGGACTACTCTCATCGGGGGGGGGGGGGGGGGGGGTTTGGGACATTGGTGATTGCTTTCAATGTGATTCATGTGATTTTCACGCTGTTTTCCTCCAGAGCTTGCCTCGCTCACGCTGCACTCCACATCTCTAGTAAAAGTACCTTTTCTCTAACCCCTGTGGAGTCAAGGGTCATTCTTTCCTAGGGAGTAAAGCTGGGACCTGTCCGACACTTTCCCTTTTGTGTTCCATACCCCTGTGTTACCATCCCATTGTCCAGGCACATTCGAAGAAGATGGTAGCTGTCCCTGCGACGACGGTTGAATAGATGGATGGGTGTTGCATTCCATTCCCAGGACCTTGGGATGTCTCAGGATGGCACGGAGAAGTTTCCCCTTCCCCTGTCTTCCCTCTCAGCTCCCTCTCCCCATGGCTGATGGCAGACTGGCATTTAGTTGCGAGCCAAGGGTGGCAGCTCTGTTACTCCCCTTCCATTCTTGCGGTGGCTGCTGGGCTTCACTGCTACTTTGCCTGTCTACATCCTATTAACTTCTCGTGCGTTTTATTCCAAAGTCCAAGCTGAATGCTTTTCTTCCGTTCCAGATTGCAATCCCCTTAGCTCTAGCTTTCCTTGACATTCCTTCTCTTTCTGTCTTCTGCCTGTCCTTCCGTCTCCCCTACCTCTGGACCTCTCCCCTGTTTGTCCGCTTGCTGGGGCTTTCTCGCTTTCTCTCTGTCTGCACCTCTCCCCCTTTGTCTTGGCTTGAAGATCCTTCCCTCTCTCTTTCAGCCCTACCTTTTACTCGTTTTGCAGAGTGTGCAACAACACGTTCTGTGGTTGGCCAATTTCCCAGGAGCAGCTGGAATGGGGCTTGGATGATGACTGATGCCGGGCCCTTGGGGAGGGGATGTTGCAGCCTATTATTAAATATTAACCTGTTTGAGACCGGATTTTATAATTGGTTGGTTGCGTTCCTTTTGCAGTTTCTTATTCACCGGACCTCTCAGCCATTACTTCTACCTCTACTTGGAGCAGCTCATTCCTTCCGACGCACCGTTTGCTCTCATCAAACGTCTGCTGGTGGATCGTCTCATTGTTTCCCCGGCTTTCCTGGCCCTCTTTTTCCTGGTCATGAACTCTTTGGAGGTAGGGTCTTGCTTAGGGATGATCCGAGGCTCCAGGGCTCCTAGAAACAAGGGCAGCCCGTTTAACTCCTGTTCCCCTTGCTAGAATCCAGAGGGATGGTTGTCTGTTTCTGCTTGGACATATCCGGTTCTACTGTCCTTACTGGGAAAGGTGGCTTGGGTTCCCCCCCGCCCCCTGTCAGGCAATCAGTAAATTTCTGTGGTTGAGCGAGTTTTGCTCCATTTTACGACCTGTCTTTCTGAAGTTGTTAAGTGAATCACTGCAGTTGATAAGTTAGCAACCCGGATGTTAAGTGAATCCAGCTTTTCCCCGTTGACTTCGCTTGTCAGAAGGTCGCAAAATTGCGATCACCTGATCCTGGGTTTTAGTCCAGCTGTCGGCACAAAAATAGCTGGCTGAACTTTGAACCAGTCCCTTCTCAGTCCTTGGAAGCAAACAAGGGCAAATCTTGCCAAGAAAACTTTAGGTACTTGTCCAGGAAGTCACCAGGAGTCCTTAAAAAAAACCCCCAATTTGAAGGCACCAAAATAAAACCACATGGGCCAAAAAGCTACAGTAAAATAAAGTGCTTTTCAAATCCATCAGGAATGCAAACTGTGTGTTTCCGGTTGCCCAACAACTTCCAGAACAGTGGGAGGGAGAGTTGGAGGCTGAAGGCCCATAAGGATCTTTCAAAACCCTGCCCCCAAATTCACAGATTTGGGGTTCCCTTTTCACTTCCTTCCAACCATTGGAAGGGCTTCAAAGTTGGACCACTTTCCAAAGAAAACCTGAGTGAACATTTTTATAGAGCCACAAAACTCACTGTGTGCCTCTTGATTTTTCTTGGCCTGTCCTACCTCACAGGATTGTTGTAGTGGTGCTTCTCTATTGTATTTGTTGTTGTTGTTAGTTGCGAAGTCGTGTCCGACCCATCGTGACCACATGGACACTGTTCCTCCAGGCCTTACTGTACTCTACCAGCAAGATCCGGAGCTGACAGTCTCCGGTAAGATGCACATCTCATGGCCCACCCCACCCAATCCCCTGCCCCTCCTGCCACCCACAAATTGCACCCCACTGCGAGCGTCTCTTAGCCATTGTGTGCAGGGAAAAACCTTGCACAGTAAAGAAAAACTTCTGTGCAAGGTTTTTCCCTGCACGCAACGGCTGAGAGACGACCCGGAGCTGCCAGTCTCCGGTAAGATGCGTGTCTCGCGGCCCTCCTGCCCCATGCCCTGCCCCACAGTCCCTCACACACAAACGGCAGAGGCCGGCGCTCGGGCTATGCGGAGCCGCTGCTCCAGGGGGCAGCGGACCGGCAGCCGGCCTCTCCTGTCCTTCCCGGAGACCGCCTCTGCTGATGGGCTGCTCCCCCCCCCCAAAAGTCTTTCAGTGCAGCTGAGTGTTTGGCTTTTGAGGCTGGCCTGGTTTCCTTCTCCACCTCGGGGGTGCTTCCCCCCCCCCTCCCGACTGCTCCTCAGTGTTGCTGTCGTGAGAGCTGATCGGAGCACGCTGTCCTCCGCCCCAGGCACTGGAAACTGAGCCCTTGCCATCTCCCGGAGCAGCAGGGTGGACCCAGCCTTTCTGTTTGTCCCTCTGAGCTGAGAGTGGCTGGATGGGGCCAGCTTTTAAGGAGTGGAAGGAAACGGCCCGAGGCGGTCAGCCGATCTCTTTGCAGAAGAGCTGCTCCCAGTCTCTGTTTCATGACTTTGTCCTGAAATCTGCCCAGCCTTGAGTGGCCTCGGGGAGGGCAAGGTTAACGCGCTTCCAGCCGCGTCCTGCGGTGCCTCCACCGGCTCAGGGCAGCGGGGTCAGCTGCAGGCCGGATGAGCCGAGGAATTGCGGGGAGCCTCCCGCGGGCATGTTGCACCCCCTCCCACCCCCAGACCAGGACCTTCCTGGCCGGCCGCCCAGCAGCCTCCTCGTCTTTTCCCTCTGTAACTGAACAGAGAGAGAGAGAGAGAGCCTGGCTCGGCCGAGCTGCCTCTCCCCGAGCCAGAAGAAGCAGTTAAGGGCAGAGACCACTACGCTCCCTGGCGTGAGCGAGAAAATAAAGCTCTTTTTCTCAGGCGGTATGGGGTGGAGTTTAAGGCTAACCTGGAAGAGGTGGCGGCCTGGTGCTTTCTGCTTCTTCTAGCTCGGGGAGAGGCAGCTTGGCCAGCCGCCGGGCTCTCTCTCTCTCTCTCTCTCTCTCTCTCTCCTTCCTTGGGTGGATCTGGCGAGAGGAGTGGGCTTCCTTGCCGGGCTTGAGGAGGGGGGGCGGCGGAGCTGTTGCCCAAGGGCGAGAGCAACCCCTGGCCGGGTGGAGGTGTTGCCCGAGGGCGAGAGCAACCCCCGGCTGCCTCTGGGTTAGGGTGGAGAGCCGCCTTGAGAGCATCCTTCTCCGGGCAGGGGTGAAGAAGAAGAGCCGCCGCCCTCCTCCTCCTGTGGCTCCTGTCCAGCGCTCTCTCTTCTCTCTCCCCTTCGCCTCCCCACACTTGTTTACCCGTCCCAGAGAGCTCGGGCTACGCCTCCCTCCGACCTGGCCGCCTTCCTCGCCGGCGTCGCTCCTGAGCGAACTCTTCCGTCCTCGGCTGTTGCGAAGAAGCGGCAGCTCTGGTTGCGCCACGCCTGCTTCGTTCTCTCTGAGAGCCGCTTTGCGCCTTGTTTGCAAAGCGGCTCTCAAAGAGAACGAAGCGGGCGTGGCGCACCCAGAGCTGCCGCTTCTTCGCAACAGCCGAGGACCTCTTCCGCTTGGAGCTCCAAGCTGCCTGGGGGGGGGGGAGCTGGGAAGCGCGCCGCGTAGGGAGCGAGTTTCCGGATGAGACTTGGAGGAAAGTGCAGCTCATGGCTTCTACATTTCGCTGTGCTGCATGAAGTTTCCCAGCAAAACCAGTGAAGGGGAAGAAACAGCCAGTGGAGAGCACCCATTGCTGCCCCTTCTTCGCAACAGCCGAGGACCTCTTCCGCTTGGAGCTCCAAGCTGCGGGGACTGGGGGGTAGCTGCAACGCCGGCAGCTTTGGGGGGCTCCTTCCCTCAGTGGTTTGTTTTCTTACCTCTAGGCTGCTATGCTGACTTTGTCCTTAAAGGCTGCTCCGCACCTTTTGGTCTTTCTCGGGCGCGGAGAAAAGCGATCCTGTGAAGGGACCGAGCCTGCTGCTGAAATTGGAAGCCGAGAGGCTTCTTTTCCACCCAGCAGCTGATGCAGGGTGCCGAAAAGACCTCCGATCGCTGCCGCCATCTTCGCGCATGCGCAGCTTTCTTCTCACCGGCTGAAGGACTTTTCAGTGCCCTGCGGCCAGGTGGCTGAGAGGCTTCTTTGCCAGCCAGCCGCTTCCCAGCTCCGGTCAGCTTGCCGTCCGACGGATGCGTCAGGTGGGCGAGTGAGCAGCAACCGGGGGACCTGTTCGGGGGCGTGGCCAGCCTGCCGGTCCTAACAGTTCGGAGAACCAGTCCCTATTTTTACTACCTATTCTGCCGAACTGGTCCGAACTGATAGGAACCCACCTCTGCCCGGAATCCATTTAACTGCTTCAGTGACTCCATCCAGCCACCTCATTCTCTGTCATCCCCTTCTTCTTTTGCCCTCAATTGTTCCCAGCATTAGGCTCTTCTCCAGTGAGTCCTTCCTTCTCATTAGGTGGCCAAAGTATTTGAGTTTCCTCTTCAGGATCTGGCCTTCTAAAGAGCAGTCAGGGTTGATCTCCTCTAGGACTGACCGGTTGGATCGCCTTGCAGTCCAAGGGACTCGCAGACATTATTGTATAAGAAAAGAATTTCTTTCTGGGGCGTTTTGGTATCTCTTGGGTGCTGGGGGAAGACAGTTTCTTTTTCCTTTGCACATCAATGATAACCATTTTCTTTCAGGGGAAGGACATGTCTGAGTTCTCCAAAAAGATAAAGTCTGGTTACTGGACATCCTTAAAGATGAACTGGAAAGTATGGACCCCCGTCCAGGTTATTAACTTCACTTACGTCCCTTTGCAGGTAAGGGCTTCCCTTCTTTCCTCCCATTTCATTTCCACCGATTACTTCATTGCGTTGTGTAGGTGAGTCCACTTTCACTGGCTAAGCTAGCCGTAGTGATGAAGCATCAAATCTCATGGATGGGAGACCACCAGGAAACTGCAGGGCTGTGGGCCAGACTGGGAAGTCAAGAATCATCCAGGAAGGAGGCAAACCACTTCTGCCCTGGGGTTGGGAAATTAAAGGAAGCACCTCTGACAGCCAAGCTTCCAGCAAAGGAGGCTTCCCATTTACATGGTTTGAGGAAAAGAATATTTATAATCACCTAGGGTCACTCCACTCATGGCGGGTGTGAAAACCACACCTCAAATTTAAAATGGAAATCAAACTTGCCCATATATAGAGTGGTGCGTGGCCTAGAGGTGGAGCTCTCGCCTCACAATCAGGAGGCTGTGAGTTCGATCCTAGGTAGAGGCAGATATTTCTCTCTCTGGGCACGATGAGAATATATCTGCTGAACAAAACTCCGCATTGGCGACAGGAAGTAAAACACTCTGCTAGCTCCATTCAGTTGCCCAGACTCCACCCTGCAAGGGGTTGTTATGGGGTTGTTAAAAGGAGATGATGAAACTCGTCCATATATATTTGTTGAGATGTTACCCAGTCCCTTGTCACAGATTGCTCACTCCCTTTTAATCTCTATGCTTGTTCCCAACTTCCCTTCTCTCCCTCAGCCTTGCTGGCTTAGCTCAAGTGTTCTGTAGTAAAGCTGCTTGCTGCTGTGAAAGCAAAAGTGAAACTGAAACTCCTCTGCTTGTGTTTTGCATTTGGAACAGATTTATTTTCAGGTGGGGAGGGGGAGTAGAACTCCTTAGCATCAGAGCTTGTTAATATTAATATAAGAAATACCCATGCTCCGATGGTCATTTTGAAAAATCCTTTCTTAGTGAGCACCTAGTCCCAAAGAGGAACATACGTGCCAAGTGTTAAGTGGAGGGCCCCTGGAGGGGCCAAAAGGCAAAAAGGAAGCAGTATGCTTCCTCCCATATCTGGGGATACCAGGTGATTTAACAGAGAAAAACACACACACACACACACACCTTCCTTTTTTTCTTCCAAAAAGGAAGAAACAGCTGCAATTCTCACATTGCTCCTAGAAGCACGAGGCTGAAGACACAAGCCTGATAATCAGCCTGAAGATGACGAATGAGACTTCGTCGAAACGTTGCAATGACATCTCCACGCGGGAGAAAACCCGAATAACCACAGACCTATATATATATTATATATATATATATATAAAAAAAATAGGGGCACAAAATGCATTGGAAAGGAGGAGAGATTTCCCACCAGTGCCATGTTCTAAGGTTGCTTCTCTACTCGAGGACCCGTGACATTCTCATTGATTTTATTTTTATTGAGTCCTGCTCTCCTCTCCCTGTTAACTGGCGTCCTTTTCTTCCCTCGGAAGTTCCAGGTGCTCTTCGGAAACCTCGTTGCCGTCTTGTGGTTCGCCTACTTGGCGTCGGTCAAGAAGAGATGAGGCGGAAGCCGCGGTTCTGGCACGGCAAAGGAGGTGGCCGTGGTTTTTCCCCTGAGGTGGCGGAAGCAGAGGCAGTGAGCCTGATGGCCACTTCTCTTCCTTTGCAAGTTGCTCTCCGGCTTTCATCCTCACATCTGGGGCCTGGACGAAGGGACTTCCCTTGTTGCTCCCCCCCTCCCCCCCCTCAAACACAACACACCTAATAGCCATGACTAACAAAAGGCCATTTTGTGCTCTTCTTTTCAGATCTTTTCCAGACGCAATTGCTGGAAAGATTTTTTCTGCCTTTCCTCACACAGCGCTTAAGGCTAGTGGTTAATCTTTGGGCAGGGATTGGAACGGGCCATAAATACGTGCGCACCTGGCTTTCTGAGCAATAAACATAATGAGATCAGTCTTTTGAATTAAAAAAAAAAAGCCCTACAAAATGACTTATTATTTTTTATAATTTTTTATTGCATTTCCCTTTTCTGTCGAGGCACTTGAGCAGGTGTTCAGGTCTGCTATCTTCAGCTTCTTCGCTTCGCTGGCATCCTGCCTTAAAATGCAGGGGAGGGGGAGGGAAGGAATTCGGGGAAGCAAAGGTCAGGCATGGGAAGGGGGGAGGGGCAAGCTAATGAGAACCAGAGGTGCCAAATCAGGATAAGCCAGCCGGCAAGGACACCTGGCCTGGGAACTGAATGCGAAACTACATTGAACGGCGCCAAGCAGCAAAACGGTTCCCGAAACATCAAGCCGGCATACTGTTGGGCACTGATGGACTGGTCAGCGGGGAAGGGCCAGAGGAAAGGGAAAATGTGTAACCTTTGTGCGGGAATACTCCGATCTAGCTTTCCTTTCGCTGCAAACCACTTAACTTTAGTAAAAGAACCTATCACTTCAACCAAATGGAGTCTTTCTTTCCTAGATATCTAAATTGGAGCAGGTCTGACAGCAGGTTTATATGGAAAATCAATTTAATTTGCAAGTAAGTAAAGAGGATGACATCTTTCCTAACAGTGGATAGCGTGGGATCCTGAGGATATGCCTTCTACTGCTTAGGACTGCTGGATGGCAAGACTCTTATGCCTACAGATAGCCCTCTCAATCAGAGGTACCTTCGACGGGGCTTCTTCTGCTCACCTTAATGATTTAGACAAGTTGATTCTGAGACAGGTAGTCCTTCAAACAGCAAGGGCTCAAGCTGTTTGGGGGGGGGGTTTAAAAATCAAATTATGCCGATGAAACAATTAGCCAGATCTTTCAGAGCTGCTCCTGTTACTGTTTACCAATCTGGCTATCAAATTTTGCGCCCATAGGAGTCGCCAGACTGCCCTCATGGAATCTTCAGGTAGAATGCATTGCAGTGATCAAGCCAGGATGTAACTAAGGCAATAGCAATAGCACTTAGACTTATATACCGCTTTACAGTGCTTTACAGCCCTCTCTAAGCGGTTCACAGAGTCAGCATATTGCCCCCAACAATCTGGGTCCTCATTTTACCCACCTCGGAAGGATGGAAGGCTGAGTCAACCTTGAGCCGGTCAGGATCGAACTGTTGGCAGTGGGCAGAATTAGCCTGCAATGCTTCATTGTAACCAATGTGCACAGGAAGGAAGGAAGGAAGGAAGGAAGGAAGGAAGGAAGGAAGGAAGGAAGGAAGGAAGGAAGGAAGGAAGGAAGGAAGGGGAGAAGAAAAAGAAAGAGCAGGTAGCTAAAAGAAAAGCAGGGACACACAACTTCGCGAAGAGCTTATTCTCACCCGTTGGGCCCATAGGAGTCGCCAGACTGCCCTCATGGAATCTTCAGGTAGAATGCATTGCAGTGATCAAGCCAGGATGTAACTAAGGCAATAGCAATAGCACTTAGACTTATATACCGCTTTACAGTGCTTTACAGCCCTCTCTAAGCGGTTCACAGAGTCAGTATATTGCCCCCAACAATCTGGCTCCTCATTTTACCCACCTCGGAAGGATGGAAGGCTGAGTCAACCTTGAGCCAGTCAGGATCGAACTGTTGGCAGTGGGCAGAATTAGCCTGCAATGCTTCATTGTAACCAATGTGCGAAGGAAGGAAGGAAGGAAGGAAGGGAAGGGAAGATGGAAAGAAAGAAAGAGAAAGAAAGAAAGACGGAAGGAAGGAAGGGGAATAGCAATAGCAATAGCCCTTAGACTTATATACCGCTTCACAGTGCTTTACAGCCTTCTCTAAGCGGTTTACAGAGTCAGCCTCTTGCCCCAACAATCTGGGTCCTCATTTTACCCACCTCGGAAGGATGGAAGGCTGAGTCAACCTTGAGCCGG
>QLTV01012192.1:361756-372680 GCA_003457575.1 Thermophis baileyi
TTCCGGCACTGTGCATGTGGTCGCCATCTTTTTTTCGGCTTTGTTTTTGTTTTTTTGGATTTTTTGTTACTGCGCATGTGCGCGCACCCACGAGGCGCGCCCAGGCGGCGTGGGAGGGAGCGAAGCAGCAGCGAGGTAAGTTGGAACTCACCCCTGGTCAGTACGTGTACTCCCCCCCCCGAAAGTGTCAGATTTGAATATTTACACGGAGACTGTTTGTTGATAACTGACAAAATGGAGACTTTGCTAAATCAGCCTTACAGATACCAGACATACGCCGCGTAAGATTTCCAGCACAAAGCATTCAAAAATTAAGAACAGAACAAAAATGCAATAGAACAAAACAAAACAGAACAAAAATGAGGCATTGATCCAGCATCTGGTAAAGGAAGATGATCCATAGGCATTGAAATCTAGAAAGCATGCTTATACTGTGATTTCTTTTTGATGTCTTAAAATGACTATTGGCAGCCTTCCTTGCTTCTGGGTTGTGCAGCCCATTTCCATAGTCAGAAGTCACTTTGACATTCCTTGCTTTCCCCTTAATGGTTCTGTCTGGCCTTGGCACTTGCAAAATGTAGGCTTCAACTTAAGTTGGCTGAGCAGAATTGAGGAAGAAAACAAACAAACAAACGAGCAATTTTGAAATTGACGTGTGGCTTAGAGAAAGCCCTGGCGGATGGAAACGGAAGAGGGTTTCAAGATAATGGGAAGGAGGGAGGTTTTTTTTGAAAAAAACACCAGGATGGAGTGTAGGCAAGTTCAGAAGGATGTCTCTTCTCATCTTTGCATTAGGGCAATTGCCTGTGAAAATAGAAGGCATTGTCTTTTTGTACTTGTTTCCATAACACGGGATAAAATATTCTTTACATTCCATGGAGCAAAATAGCCATTTTAGACAGTGTAAAACTGATAAACACTTCGCAGGAATTATATTTGCTGCTGCCTGCCTTCTCCAGGGGTCCCATCTCCCCAGTTGTGGGATTCATTTTTTTTAACTACCGGTTCTGTGGGCGTGGCTTGGTGGGTGTGGTGTGGTTTGGTGGGCGTGGTTTGGTGGGCGTGGCAGGGGAAGGATACTGCAAAATCCCCATTTCCTCCCGATCAGCTGGGACTCGGGAGGGAGAGAATAGATGGGGGCGGGGCCAGTCAGAGGTGGTATTTACCGGTTCTCCGAACTACTCAAAATTCCCGCTACTGGTTCTCCAGAACTGGTCAGAACCTGCTGAAACCCACCTCTGCATCTCCCCCACACAGAACAGGGGCAAAGCAATGTTGATATTGCTGACAGCTACATTTAAGGGTGTGTTTTTGAGCTATTTTCCAGAGGCAGAGGCTGCAAGGGGCATGCTCATAATTCTTTTCTGCCTTTCTCCCTTTTCAAAGTGGCTTTTGAAATAAAGGCCTCTGGGGAGTTTAGTTTGCTTAGTTTACATTTAGTAGAAAAATGGCAGAAAATTGTGCTATCGTTACTTGGTGACTTGCTCTGAATTTTGATGGACAATTTTGGACAGATCCACAGGCTGCAAAATGCCCCGGAGAACAACTCTGCTTTTTCAGAACTATTTCCCATCAATATTTTAGTTTATTCTGCCTTCCTGGTTTGTTAGAGCTGTTGTAAGAAATGTCCTTCTGGGTTCAGTTCCAAGTGGGGGAAAAGACACTGGAAACATGGAGACTGCTTGGAAAGATGGTTTAATGGTGGACAGCAGGACCAGAGTTTCCTGTTCCTGTACAAGAAAAATGTATCCCATTGGCTGTCAGACTCCCAGGGGGCGGGGCTCTTAGCTAACTTTGTAGGCTTTTGTCTGTGTCCCACCAGGCTTGGCTGATGTAATCTTCTCAGGTGCCATGTGGTGAGATGGCTTTGGGATGCCTATTATGGTTCTTCTTTGTTATGTAGAATAGACTGCCCATTGACAAAGGTGGGGGGGATGAGTAAGTTTGCTCTGGTCTCAATGGTCCATTGACAAAGGTGGGGGCTACTAAGAGTTAGTCTGTTTCCTGCCTAAAAACATGTTTCTCCATTTCTCAGCCAGGGAAATATAATATTCTGCCTTTTTTAAATATTTCCTAAAATATTTCATTCCTCTAGGCGGGGGGTAGGTGCTAACTTCCTAAAGAGCACAAAAGACTTTCTACCCACGCAGGGATCATGCTGTGGAATGGGATGATAATCACACGGCCAATCTGGGGGGTTTGTGAATATCATAGATTCATTAAGCCACTTTCAAAAGCATGCAGTATTTATTAAGATACTAACTTTTCAGTTCTATGATTCATATATATCATACACAGCTTGGGTCACCATTCAACAAGAAACTCATGTATCGTCAGTAAATCAGGACAATTTAAGGTTACTTTTGTTCTGACACCTCAATGAAAAGCTCAAATTTGATAAAAAATCTTCTACAACACTTTCAAACAAATCGTGTTCATTAGAAGGGAAATATTGGAGCCAGTCCAGTTCTCAAATCAAATCAGATTTTACATGCTGAGACGACTATATTTTATCCAATTACATTTTGGAGAAGGGATGGGGAGAAATTAAGAGAGAGACTGTTCCATTAGCCATTAGATCCTTAAATTCACTGGCTAAGAATAAAACTATTTTCAAATTTGAAAAATAATTGTCAGTTTGATGCAATTCTTAAGAAGAATTAACCATCTAATGTTTGATGGTTCTAGTATAGGGGTGTCAAACTCGCGGCCCACGGGTTGGATGTGTCACACGCTGGCCACCCCCACCAACAAAGCGAAGGGGGAAAAAGTTGCAATACGTCACGTGACAATGCTGTGTCATCGTGAGTTTGACACCCCTGTTCTAGTACATGATAGGATACGTGCAGGGGTGAAATCCAGCAGGTTCTGGAGAACCGGTAGCGGAAATATTGAGTAGTTCAGAGAACCGGCAAATACCAGCTCTGGCTGGCCCCAGAGCGGGCTGGGAATGGGGATTTTGCAGTATCCTTCCCCCAGGAGTGGGGAAGGAATGGGGATTTTGCAGTATCCTTCCCCTGGAGTGGGGAGGGAATGGAGATTTTGCAGTATCCTTCCCCCTGGAGTGGGGAAGGAATGGGGATTTTGCAGTATCCTTCCCCTGCCACGCCCACCAAGCCACACCACGCCCACCAAGTCACGCCCACAGAACCGGTAGTAAAAAAATTTGGATTTCATCACTGGATACGTGGCCCCACAATACTGAATGCCCCGATAGTTCTCAATAATGCTAAGATTGGCGCTGAGACAGCTCTCCAAGATTTTGATACTCTCTGCCGGTAAGGAGCCCAGCAATTGCCTCAGGCCAGACTTATTTCTTTCCACTTACTTCTGCCTCGCAACCTGGAAAGAAATAAATCAGCCAACTTCATGCTCACGTCCATGCAACCTTTTGGAAATATCTGTTCATGCGTATCAAACAAAATAGGAGATGGAGCTGCTATGAATTTAGAATAGTGTGTATGTGTGGTAGCAGGAAACTCTTAACTTTGGAAAGTGCTGGGAAACCCCCCCCCAAAAAAGATAAACAGTAATTTGTGCAGAACACAAAATAATAGAAACAGTGTGGAATTCGCTTTACAGAGCAATGCTTTTATTTTTTATTTTTTTGCTGCTTCTTCAGCCAACTCTCTAGAGCATGAAATCCTTTTTAAAGTCATCGTCCTGGACTGACTTAAGTCTGCTGGAGACAGAAACTTGATCATCACCGAACAGATTATTTCCTAGTTAAAAGCAAAAGGGAGCATCAATGCTTATCAGCCATTCATCCTTACTATAAATGCACGTGTCCGGAGAGACGTGGCTCATAGCGCTTTGGATTTACCAGATGCATTCTTCTAAAACAGGGGTGTCAAACTTGTGGCATCACGTTGCCGTCACATGAGGTTTCACGACTTTTTTCCCTTCGTGGAGCTGGGGTGGGCGTGGCCTGTGCGTGACGCATCCGGCCCACAGGCCGCCAGCTTGACACCCCTGTTCTAAAAGGATCAGGGCCTTTCGATCTGAGATGAGGAGAGAATCAAAAAACCTGTCTTCAACAGTAGTAACTGCGAGAGGGACCTTGGAGTCCTAGTGGACAATCACTTAAATATGAGCCAGCAGTGTGCGGCGGCAGCCAAAAAAGCCAATGCAATCCTGGGTTGTATAAACAGAGGGATAGAATCAAGATCTCGTGAAGTACTAGTCCTTCTACAAAGCCTTGGTAAGAGCACACTTAGAATACTACATCCAGTTTTGGTCACCCCAATACAAAAAAGAAGTTGAGACTTTGGAAAGAGTTCAGAGAAGAGCAACAAAAATGATTAGGGCAGTGGTGAAATCCAATTTTTTTTACTACCGGTTCTGTGGCCGTGGCTTGGTGGACATGGTGTGGCTTGGTGGGCGTGGCTTGGTGGGCGTGGCAGGGGAAGGATACTGAAAAATCTCCATTCCCTCCCCACTCTGGGGCCAGCCAGAGGTGGTATTTGCCGGTTCTCTGAACTACTCAAAATTTCCACTACCTGTTCTCCGAACTACTTAAAATTTCCGCTACTGGTACTCCAGAATCTGTCAGAACCTGCTGGATTTCACCCCTGGATTAGGGGCTTAGTAGCTAAAACATATGAAGAACGGTTGCAGGAACTGGGTATTCCTAGTCTAGTGAAAGAAAGGTGACGTGACAGCAGTCTTCCAATACTTACAGAATTTACAGATTAACAGAGTTGGAAGGGACCTTGTAGGTCATCTAGTCCAACCCCCTGCCTAAGCAGGAGACCCCACACCATTTCTGACAGATGGCAGTCCAGTCTCTTCTTGAAAGCTTCCAGTGATGAAGCTCCCACAACTTCTGAAGGCAACTTCTGTTCCATTGGTTGATTGCTTTCACTGTCAGAAAATTTATCCTTATTTCCATCCATTGTTCCTTGTCTGGACTTCAGGTGCTTTGGAAAATAGCTTGACCCCCTCCTCTCTATGGCAGCCCCTCAAATATTGGAAGACTGCTATCATGTCTCCCCTGGTCCTTCTCTTCACTAGACTAGCCATGCCCAGTTCCTGCAACCGCTCATCGTATGTTTTAGCCTCCAGTCCCTAATCATCTTGGTTGCTCTTCTCTGCACTCTTTCTAGAGTCTCAACATCTTTTTTATGGTGTGATGACCAAAACTGGATGCAGGATTCTAGGTGTGGTCTTACTAAGCCTTTATAGAGTGGTTTTAGTACCTCCCTTGATCTTGATTGTATCCCTCTGTTAACTTAAAGGATTGCCACAAGGAAGAGGGGGCCAACTTATTTACGAAAGCGCCTGTGGTATGACAAGAAAAAATGGATGAAAACTAATCAAGGAGAGAAGCAACCTAGAATGCGTCTATGACAATTTGCCACGGCAAATTTGCCACAGCCAACTCGCCGTGGGACAAGAGTTACACTAATAAGAAATAGTGGAATAGAATCATTAAAGAAAGGATGCAAAAGGAGGCAAATGAAATGAAATGGGAATGACAAAAATTAAAATATTTTTTATATCTTTTAAATAATTAAATTGAATGGTTAAGTTGTCCCGGCAAATGTTGTGTCAGTTGCAGTGGTGGGATTCAAATTTTTTTGCTACCAGTTCTGTGGGCGTGGCTTGGTGTGTGTGGTGTGGCTTGGTGGGCGTGGCAGGGGAAGGATACTGCAAAATCCCCATTTCCTCCCAATCAGCTGGGACTCGGGAGGCAGGGAATAGATGGGGTGGGGCCAGTCAGAGGTGGCATTTACCAGTTCTCCGAACTACTCAAAATTTCCACTACCGGTTCTCCAGAACTGGCCAGAACCTGCTAAAATCCACCTCTGATCAGTTGTATGTTCTCTTAGATACAGGTAATCCTCAACCTACGATCAGAGTTGAGCCCAAAATTTCTGTTGCAAAGCAAGACATTTGTTAAGTGAGTTTTGCCCCATTTTATGACTTTTCTTGCCACAGTTGTTAAGTGAATCACTGCAGTTCTTAAATTAGCAACACGGTTGTTAAGTGACTCTGGTTTCCCCATTGTCTTTGCTTGTCAGAAGTTTGCAAAAGGGGATTAAGATTTAAGATTTAGAAATTCTATACACAAAACTCAAAGAACAGGAACTTATAATGCAGAAAGACCCACAAAATAACAAAAATAAAGAGGAAAGGGAAGTAATCAAACACAAGATTAATCTGATAATGCAAGAAGAAATGATTCGTAACCTTAAAGCAATGAAGCAAAATTACTTTGAATTTGCAAATAAACCAGGGAGATGGTTGGCCCATAAATTAAAGAAAGAGCAAAAAGAAATATACAACAACTGCAAGATGAAAACGGAGAGCTCCAACATAGATTAGAAGGAAAAAAAATTATTATCCAAAATTTCTTTAAAGCCCTATACAGTCAAGAGGAAATCAAAGAAGGAGATATTAAGAATTATTTAGATAAAAGAAATTTGCCAATCATGCCGGAAGAGGTAAAGATAATGGTAAATGATAAAATAACATTAATGGAATTAAAAGAGGCCATCAAAAAGCAAAAAAATAATAAAACACCAGGGCCGGACGGGCTACCAGCCGAGGTATACAAAAAATTGCAGGAATCTTTGGAAGAAAAAATGTTAGAATTATATAATGAGGTCTTAGAATATGCCAAATTACCAAATTCATGGATAGAAGCCTATATAACTTTAATACCAAAAGAGGAAACGAATAACTGCCAAATTAGAAATTATAGACCAATTTCGCTATTAAATTTGGATTACAAAATATTTGCGATGATTATAGCAGAAAGATTAAAAAAAATATTAAACCAAATCATTCACTCAGATCAAAATGGATTTCTTCCAAAACGTCAAATCGGGAACAATACAAGGATGATTATGAACGTGATAGAGTACTATGAGGTACATTCAGAGAAACAACTCGCTTTAATATTTGTAGATGCGCAAAAGGCATTCGACAATCTGAATGGGAAATTCCTTACAACGCAATTAAAAATTATGAAATTTGGCGATAAATTTATCAAAATGATTGAAGCAATATATACAACACAATTGGCTAAAATAATGGTGAACGGAGACATGACAGAAACAGTCAGTATAATGAAGGGTGTTAGACGAGGATGTCCGTTATCCCCCCTTTTATTCATACTATCTTTAGAGGTGCTGTTGACCCAGGTGAGAGAAAATCAGGAAATAAGAGGGCTCAAAATTAAGAAAGAAGAATATAAGACGCAAGCCTTCGCTGACGACATGGTATTTATTATTGAAAAACCCCTTAACTCAGGAGTAAAATTATTACAAGAGATAGAGAAATTTGGCGAGATTGCGGGGTTAAAAAGGAATAAGGAAAAAACAAAGATAATAACAAAAAAATCTTACACAACACCAAGATAAGAAACTGGAGGAGTTATTGGGAATCCAAATCATAAAGAAAATCAAATATTTAGGGATCTGGATGACAGCAAAGTGCTCTTCAATAAAAGAAGACAATTATATTAAGCTAATGCAAAAAATACAAAAAAGATTTGGAAAATTGGACCAAATTACAAATTTCTTTAATCGGAAGAATAGCTACCATAAAGATGAATATATTACCAAAAATACTTTTTTTATTTCAAACAGTCCTGATAAAATTAGGGAAATTTTTTTATACAGATTTAAATAGGATAATTTTGAAATTCATTTGGAACGGGAAGAAGGCCAGAATAAAAGCAAAATTGTTACAAGATAAGAGAAGTAGAGGAGGATTTGGACTCCCAGATTGGGAACTATATCATCAAGCGGTGGCTGCAACATGGTTGAAGGAATGGATTTTACTTAAAAACAAAAGAATATTAACTATAGAGGGTCATGACCTACAGGTCGGCTGGCACGCTTTCATCTGGGAGGGAAAACACAAATCACACACATATTTTCAGAGACACCAGGTAAGAGGGCACTGTTAGAAGAATGGTTGAAAATCAAGGGAAAATACTACATCAAAATTCCGAAATGGCTATCCCCTATGGAAGCAATAATATACCCAAATGTTTTAGACTTGGACAAAAAAGTGATATATAAGGAATTGTTAGATGAACAGGATAACCTTAAATCAAATCAGGAATTGACCCTGTCTGGCATAAAAATAGACTGGTGGCCCTACTTACAAATACAGTCCAGATACAAAAAAGACGCAATACAATATGGATTTCAAAAAGAACAGCGAGAATTGGATAAAATTTTAGTAGGAACAGAAGAAAAAATGATATCAAAAGTTTATAATTGTTTATTGAATGTCAAAATGGAAGAGGAAGTAGTTAAAGAGGTAATGATTATTTGGGCCCAAAATTTTGGATACACGATCAAATTGGAGTACTGGGAAAAAATTTGGGAGCAAAATTACAAACTGACGATGGCAGCATCATATAAAGAAAACATGTATAAAATGTTCTATAGATGGCACCTACCTCCGGCAAGATTGGCAAAAATGTCACCAAATATATCAGCAAAATGTTGGAAGTGTAAACATGATCAAGGGACATTCTACCACATGTGGTGGACATGTCCAGAGGCGAAGAAGTATTGGTGAAAAATTAAAACATGGTTAGAGGAAATTATAGAACAAAAACTAGAATTGAAACCGGAACTATTCTTGGGAATCATAAGAGGAAATATAAACAAAAATAACCAATATATTATACTTCACATAACAACAGCAGCCAGGATTACCTTTGCCCAGAATTGGAAATCAGAAACTGTCCCCACGAGCACAATGATAATTAAAAAAGTGTTAGAATGTGCAGAGATGGACAAGCTAACAATGGAGTTACACGACAGAGAGGATACGGAATATTACAAAATGTGGAACAAATGGTACAATTGGTTGGAATATAAAAGTAAAATCAATGTACAGTATGAAAAGTACGATAAATGTAAATTAAAAGGCATGTATATATATATGTATATATAGATATTTTGAAATGTGGTGATAGGTTGATAGTTTAAAATAGAAGACATAATTATTGGTATGTTAAGATGGATGTAAAGGTGTAAATGCAAGTAGAAATTATGAAATGTATGAATATTATAAGTTAAAAGAAGTAATGAAATAAGTTTTGTCACAGATAATGGACAGCTGTAAAATTGAATTTATGATTTTAAATGTATAAAATTCAATAAAAACGATTTAAAAAAAAGATTTAAGATTTAAAACTTATTCTTTAAAAAAAAATTCTAAGATTTCAATTCTTTTTTTTACAAAAATATTTTTTATTTATTTAACATATAAAAATATATATTTCAATTCTTAAAAGTTGGTCTTTTGCTCCCTCTTGTGGCTAGTGTTGAAGTAAAATTTAAATGCAAACAGGGTCACCAACATACAGTTTGTAATCCATAGATAAATAAAAGAATGAAAGAAAAAAATCTCAGCTGAAAAGAAAAATGAGACTTCAGCTGGCAGTTAATGTAAAATATTATAGAAAAATAGTTGTAATAATACTGAAGAGTTGCATTCTTTCCTTTAACTGTTTTGTAGCCTTTTAAAAATGTTAAAAAGTTCAATTTTTTTAAAAAGTTTATATATAAAAATATTTAAAAATTGGTTTATGTGAGTTTTTAATTTTTAAAACAGTCTTTCCAATGCTGTCTCTATTGGGTTCCCTCTTTTTGCTACTTCTTGTAGTTAATGTTGAAATACGGTAGTACTTAAATGTTAGTCTTACGCTCCCTCTTGTGGCTAGTGTTGAAATAAAAGAAAAAATCTTGACCCTAGATAGATTAGATAGATAGATGATAGATAGATGATAGGTAGGTGATAGATAGATAGATAGATAGATAGATAGATAGATAGATAGATAGATAGATTATACATAGATAGATAGATAGATGATAGATAGACAGATAGATAGATGATAGATAGATAGACAGACAGACAGATAGATGATAGACAGTTAGATAGATGATAGATAGATAGATAGATAGATGATAGATAGATAGATAGATAGATAGATAGATAGATAGATAGATAGATAGATGATAGATGATAGATAGACAGACAGATAGATGATTGATTGATAGATAGATAGTTGATAGATAGATAGATAGATAGATAGATAGATAGATAGATAGATAGATGATAGATTATACATAGATAGATAGATAGATGATAGACAGATAGATAGATGATAGATGATAGATGATAGACAGACAGACAGATAGATGATTGAATAGATGATAGACAGACAGACAGATAGATGATTGATTGATTGATAGACAGACAGACAGATAGATGATAGACAGATAGATAGATGATAGATAGATAGATAGATGATAGATAGATAGATAGATAGATAGATAGATAGATAGATAGATAGATAGATAGATAGATAGATAGATAGACAGACAGAGATGATAGATAGATAGATAGATAGATAGATAGAGACAGACAGACAGATGATATAGATAGATAGATAGATAGATAGATAGATAGATGACAGACAGACAGACAGATGATTGATAGATATAGATAGATAGATAGATGCTACAGACAGACAAAAGATAGATTGATGATATATAGAGATAGATAGATTGATAGATAGTTGATAGATATATTATAGATAGATAGATAAATGATAGACAGACAGACAGACAGATGATAGATGATAGATTATAGATATATTATAGATCAGTGGTTCTCAACCTTTCTAATGCCACGACCCCCCCCGCCGCTGTGACCCCCCCCGCCGCGCCGCCCCGCATGGGATGAGGTGACAAAGGGGGCGTGGCACCAGGGGTGAAATGCTCCCAGTTCGGGCTTGCCTGCGGGGCGCCGAACAGCTGATAGCAATGGAAGCGGGAGAGTTCGCCCAGACGCCGCCATTTGGGTTCTTTTACCGGCTGCGCATGCGCAAAGCGTTCTGTGCCTGCGCAGAGGGTAAAAGAACCCAAATGGCAGCCTCTGGGCGGGTGGG
>QLTV01012192.1:474615-485513 GCA_003457575.1 Thermophis baileyi
CTACTTTCCTTCCCTCCTTCCTTCCTTCCTTCCTTCCTTCCTTCCTTCCTTCCTTCCTTCCTTCCTTCCTTCCTTCCTTCCTTCCTTCCTTCCTTCCTTCCTTGGTGTGCAGTGGTTGCAGCCTAATTCTGCCGACTGCCAGCAGTTCGATCCTGACCGGCTCCAGGTTGACTCAGCCTTCCGTCCTTCCGAGGTGGGTAAAATGAGGACCCAGATTGTTGGGGGCAAGAGGCTGACTCTGTGAACCGCTTAGAGAGGGCAGTAAAGCCCCGTGAAGTAGTATAGAAGTCTAAGTGCTATTGCTATCGCTATATCCTCTGCTATAATGCCAGCTTGTAACTAACTTCCGAATAAAATGTTCCCAAACAGCTTTAATTTATTCTGCAGTCAAATAGTATTGCTCCATTGTATTGATGACTCTGTTCGCCTTTAAGAGTAATTCTTTGATCTTTCTGGTTTCCTGCAGCCAGCCTTCAAGTCCCCTCTTATTTATTTTCTAGTCAGCAAAACTTACTCATGAGAGAATTTCTTACCCTTAATTTCAAAAACTTCATGTACTATTTTATAAATTTTTAAACACCCGCAGGAAATATTGTTTCAAGTCCATCTGGCCCCTTAACTTTCCAAAATCAACATTCTAAACCCACTTTAGCTGTCCCCTCCCCCCCAAAAAATTAACACCTCTCTTATTAATCCTTAAACATACTCAAAGTTTCTTTCATCCATAATAGAAGGAAAAACTCCTGGCATATTTACATCTTGTTTTTCAGAATGTTCTTAACTCCAAGGAAATTAGTAACCAGGAGCTTCCTAAAGCGATTAAGAGAGGAAGTAGGCAAACACAGTGTCTCTTTAAAATGCACTGAGCATGACTTAAGTCAGAGGTCTTCAAACTTGGCAACTTTAAGACTTGTGGACTTCAACTCCCAGAATTCTCCAGCCATGCTGGCTGGAGAATTCTGGGAGTTGAAGTCCACAAGTCTTAAAGTTGCCAAGTTTGAAGACCTCTCACTTAAGCAAAACTGATGTAAGTTGAGGACTACCTGTACGGAGTGAGAGTTCAGGATGCTCCTCTTAAGATCTATAGGGGAAATATTTCTCCAGCAAGTTTGTTTTCTTTGTTTTTGTAATTTAGGAGGGTAAAAATCCAGATTCACTAAATAGGTCATCAGATCATTTATGTAGGCTGTCAGGGTTCCAACGGATGCCCTAATTAAATCATGAGCCTTGAGCCAAGCTTCAAAAGAAATCCAATTATTTATTAGGAGCTTCATGTTGGCACGTTCCTGGTGAAGCCAACTCTGACCCCACGTAATTTACGCCCCAATCACGACCCTGTTTCCCTCCTCTCCCCAGGGTGTGTCATCAATCACATTCGCCATCGGAGCAATTTCACGGGTTGTAGAGATCACTCCCCTCCAGCTGCTGTGGGTAACCCTGGGAGACAGCCTTGAGAGAGATATGTCTGGGATGTGCTTCTGTTTTGGCTGCCGTGCTGCTTCGTAGGTTTCCAACCCCACCCCTTGCCTATGGCAATTCGAGAGCAGTCCAGGGATGCTTTGTGAGTTGACATACACCTTAAACAAGTGCAGTGTATGTTTTAGCTCTGTGTGTCGACATATGGATTCCCTACATCAGAATGGCCTCAATGCCCATTTGGACTCTCACACTGTGATTGTGGCTTCTTCATCAGCTCCATTTAAGCTTGCTACTTGTTATTACTCTCCTTGAATAGAATAGGTGCTAGATAAATCGTCATCTTCTTTTAACGACCCCATAATCCCTTGCGGGATGGAGTCTGGGCAACTGAATGGAGCTAGCAGAGTGTTTACTGGCCGGATGCCCTTCCTGTCGCCAGTGTGGAGTTTTGTTCAGCAGATATATTCTCATTGTGCCCAGAGAGAGAAATACCTGCCTCTACCTAGGATCGAACTCACAGCCTCCTGATTGTGAGTCGAGAGCTCCACCTCTAGGCCACCGCACCACTCCAGGTGCTAGATAAATGCCATGATAAATTATATAGGAACATTTCTTTAACCAATATTCACTCCCATCACCTTGTGTCTCAGCCTCTTGTTGTAAGATTCCTAGTCACTTTAGATATAAAATCAATACCATTTGGATTTCAAATTACGGTTGGTTAATAAGCACCGTTGATTGTGCTGAAAAATCTATCGGCATTCATGTCTGAGCTTCCTCTAAATACATTTTGCAGTCAGTTTTTTTTCCTCCTGTGTTACTTTTCCGATGTCCAACTGGCTTCTACCGGTATCAGATTTCACACTCATGGGCTAAACTATTGTCTCCTTTTCTTCTTAACTGAGGGTTTGTTTGATTTATTGTTTATTTTATGGTATTGTTCACTTTATGGAACGGCTTGCCTTCAGAAGCTGTGGGTGCTCCATCACTGGAGGCTTTTAAGAAGAGACTGGACAGCAATTTGTCTGAAATGGTATAGGGTCTCCTGCTCGAGCAGGGGGTTGGGCTAGAAGACCTCCAAGGTCCCTTCCAACTTTGTTATTCTGTATATCAAATCTACCTTAATTTGTTTGCTGTCTTGCTTAGGGCAAAACATTTAAGTGATTTTGCTGTCCTGCAGGTAAGACTTTTAGTACCTGTAGTTTATGGAGAATTTCTTTTTGTAACATAAAGGGGTTTTCTACACCTCTTAATTAAATCCATACTTAAGTATATTTTCCTTCACTGTCTCGTATGTACAATTTTCTGATTCAGGTATTTAGAATGCAAATTTCGCAAATACAGGTTCACTTTGCAACATAACTGCTACCATTTGTGTGCAACTTTTCTTTGTAGTTTTTTTAAATCTGAAAAGATCAACATTAATGAACTATCGAAAACCAGTGGAAACATAATGCCCACATTTTCTTCTAGCAGAATTTGTGAATACTATTTTTATAACATCCATAGCCACCATCAAGAAGGCCTTATTTTCAATCATGTTACTATATTCCCTTCTCACATAGGAACTACAAGCAAAGCTGGTGGATATTAAAATATACACTGACTAGCATGAGTACAAGAAGTTATAAAGATTAATTGTAACATGGTGGCGCAGTGGTTAGAATGCAGGATTGCAGGTTAATTCTGCCGACAGCCAGCAGTTCGATCCTGACTGGCTCAAGGTTGACTGAGCCTTCCATCCTTCCGAGGTGGGTAAAATGAGGACCCAGATTGTTGGGGGCAATAGGCTGACTCTGTAAACAGCTTAGAGAGGGATGTAAAGGACTGCGAAGCAGTATATATGTCTAAGGGCTATTGCTAGTGCTAGTGCTCTACCTTTTCTCCCTACCTTCCTTCCTTCCTTCCTTCCTTCCTTCCTTCCTTCCTTCCTTCCTTCCTTCCTGTGCGGTGGTTAGAATGCAGTATTGCAAGACTAATTCTGCCAACTGCCAGCAGTTCGATTCTCACCAGCTCATTATCTCTTAAGTGCTGGCATCTGCTGTGGTTATTAAGAAAGACCTTGGGCTGGTTTCCCCCCCCCCCTTCTAAGAACATGTTTCTCCATTTCTCCTTTGGGGAAATATAATATTCTGCCTCTTTAATATTTCCCAAAATATTTCATTCTTCTAGGGGTGGGGTTGGGGCTTCCCACAGCATGCTATTTAGACTCAAAGCCCCTTTCCATTGTCCTTGAAGCTCTGACAGAACACGAATGATGAAAATGAAAAGGTGCTCTTCACATCATAATGAGGTGAAAGGTAAATGGAAACTGTATTAGATGTTCTAAAAGTAAAAGCTAAATAAATCTCCCTTCATGGAACATATGGCCAACAGATTTCACAGTCTTTGGTTCCTCAAAATATATTAAAAGAAAATTAGTGCCATGTTTACTTGCCAGAAGCTTTGTCTTGCTTTTCTAAACATCAAAAGATGGACCTTCTGCCCAAACATGCAGAATAAAAAGGAATGTAAACTTCAGTGAAAGGAAGATAACCAAATAATATATGCAAAAACATTTTTAAAAAAAAAAAAAATTACAGGTGTGAAGTAGAAAACCGATAATAAAAATATATATTTAGTCAGCCTTGAATTGAACAATATCAAAGTCTATTTGAATTTGTCAGTTAATCTTTACAGATTAACAGAGTTGGAAGGGACATTGTAGGTCGTCTAGTCCAGCCCCCCCCCCAAGCAGGAGACCCTACTCCATCTCTGACAAATGGCAGTCCAATCATGATGCATACCTTCAACAATTTAGATGTCTAAATGTTCTTAATTGTTTTGCAACCTTTGCAGAAGTGTAAACATTGTTGGATAATGCGGTGTGATCTCAGCTTTGGCGCTAGTCACCCCCCGCCCTAGCAGGAGACCTTGCATACACCATTTCTGACAGATGGCAGTCCAGTCTCTTCTTGAAAGCTTCCAGTGATGAAGCTCCCACAACTTCTGAAGCTGTTCCATTGGTTGATTCTTCTCACTTCTTCATGATACAACTGTAAACTTTTCCATTCAAAGTGGTGAAACTGAGCAAAGTTTTTATTCCCTTCATGTCTTAATTAACACCACCAACTCTAGAGGAAAGAGACCATTAAAACCATCATGAGCATTCATATTATCTGAATGAAGCACACTTAGGGATACTCACTTTGCTGGAACTGTCAACTTCTCCTTTGAAAACCAAGCAACAATAAGCCTTCAATAATTTACCGGTGCCATTTATGACCCACTAACTCAGAGGAGGATTGCTCTTAACTGGCAACCTTCAGTTAAACATTTACAGCCAAAGACATGTGTTTAAAATTACAAATGAACAATGTTCCAGAAGGAGTTTTGCTTTAGCAGTTCATACTTCAGAAGACACTTCTCCAGCGTCAGAAGACACCCCTCCAATTGCTCTCCAAACAATTTTAAAAACTTCCTTCCTTCCTTCCTTCCTTCCTTCCTTCCTTCCTTCCTTCCTCCCTTCTTTCCCTCCCCCCCCCTCCTCCCCGCCTTCCTCCTCCCACCCNTCCTTCCTTCCTTCCTTCCTTCCTTCCTTCCTTCCTTCCTTCCTTCCTTCCTTCCTTCCTTTCCTTCCTTCCTTCCACATTCACCCTTTCCTCCTTCTCTCCCTTTTCCTTCCCTCCCATTCCCAAGTCCTCCTCCCTTGCTTCTTCCTTCCTTCCTTTCTGTTTCCCTCCCTCCTTCCTTTCCTCCTTCCTTCTCATTCCCATCTCCTTCCTTCCTTCCTTCCTTCCTTCCTTCCTTCCTTCCTTCCTTCCTTCCTTCCTTCCTTCCTTCCTTCCACATTCACCCTTTCCTCCCTCTCTCCCCTTCCCTTCCCTCCCATTCCCAAGTCCTCCCTCCCTCCCTCTCTCCTGAGGAAGGAAGGAAGGAAGGAAGGAAGGAAGGAAGGAAGGAAGGAAGGAAGGAAGGAAGGAAGGAAGGAAGGAAGGAAGGAAGGAAGGAAGGAAGGAAGGAAGGAAGGATCCTTAGTAATGCCAAAGTTGCCCCAAAAGAAAGCAACACCAATAATATGAAACTGAAACTTAAGTGGTGGTGGAAAAAGAATAAAAATTGCTGCTGCGATGACCCTTTCAAAACAGCTTTATCTACCAGGAACAGTTTTTTTTTTCCCTGAAGCTCACATCCTCTCCACTCAATCTATCAAGAGATGCTCAGGGCTGACTGCTCAGTGTTACACATGTGTGTACTCTCATGAACCACAAGAGGACCAGTCACCAGACAACCATGGCCAACTCGCTGCGACCAACTTGCCATGGGACAATTCACTGCCGGGCAATTCAACAATTTTATTTAATTATTTAAAATAATGCAAAATTATTTTAATTGTTGTCATTTGCATTTCACTTTGTCCCTCCTTTTGTATCCTTTCTTCAATGATTCTATTCTACCATTTCTTCGATATTATGTAATTTTTGTCCAGTGGCAATTTGTTCTGCGGTGAATTGGCTGTGGTGAATTGGCCAAGGGGAGTTGGCTGTGGCCAGTTGTCCTAGAGAACTGGATAACCTTTCTCTAGGATGACCATCAAAAGACTTTGAGTCTGAAGATCACTGAGAATGTGATATTCCTGAAACAAGAAACTGGAATTTTCATTTTTTTTCAGGCTTTGATGTGATTAGTAAAAAATTGTTCTGGAAAGCATATTGAGACTTTTATTTTAACACATTTATTTTATCACTGTTTTATTACTCTCAAGAGCCTCTGGGCTGGAATTTTGGTTATCCAAGGTTCCTGCTCGAGGAAGAGGTTGGACTAGATGACCTCCAAGGTCCCTTCCAGACCTGTGATTCTATACTGTGTTTAGGAAGAGGGCCCTCTAGAGCAAACCTCCTTCCCTGCTATGCTTCACAGTCTCACCCCGATCCTTCCTCATCAGATACAATTTTGTGTTGTGGGGTATTCTATGCAGCAAAAGGCAGAGTAAATAATAGGAATTATTGAATAATCTTGTGACTATTAGTTTTAACGGGTCTCAACTCGGGGTTTTTATATTCATTTCTCTTCTCTTCTTTCTTCCTCCTTTCTTAAGCTAAACTTTATTTGCAGTTCAGAATATAGCAATCACAAAAAAAGGTGAGAAAAAAGACATTATTCTTGGGATGATACCATGGGAGAAAGGAAAAAGAAGGTAAGAGGAGGCTAAGGTTAAGTGTATCTTCCAGATTCTCCTAACCACCAAGGAGGCATCAGAGTCACACATGTCAACAAGAGCCTACAATTAATTCTTTCTTGGGGTTGCTTAAGCCAACAGTTGGCTCCAATTCTTCTTGCATTTTTAATTTTTGAAATCGTTAGCTCTGCACTGACACCTGAATACTGAATGGTAGTGTGGGAAGCCACCCTCCCCCCTCATAGAAGAATGAAATATTTAATTTAATTTAATTTAATTTATTTATTTGTCAAGCATATATGATTACAAGCAAAGTATAGACAAAGTATAAACATGATTGTATATATATATAATAGTACAAGCATGATTATGAGTACAAGAAGTATGAATATATGGGTACATTAGGACAGGGACGGTAGGCACGATTGTGCGCTTATGCACGCCCCTTACAGATCTCTTAGGAATGGGGTGAGGTCGATGGTAGATAATCTAAGGTTAAAGTTTTTGGGGTTTGGGGAAGAAACAACTGGGTCAGGTAATGTATTCCAGGCATTGACCACTCTGTTGTTGAAGTCGAATTTTTTGCAATCAAGTTTGGATCGGTTTACATGTGATCACGTGATCACAGGAATGTGTGTCTGTGACCATCAGGATTTCAAAATTTGGGTGTAAATACAGGGTTTGTCGTAACTTCAAATGGTCACTAATTGAGCAGTCATTAAGCAAGCATTATTTGTAGAGACTACTGGTTAAGAGGACAATGTTACCAGAGAAGAAGCTACGCAAGATTAGGTTAACCACTCTTAATGCCTTCTTAGCTATGCTGTTGCAGTGGGCTCTGGCACTTAGATCATTAGAGATGAGTACTCCAAGGTCCTTTACTGAGTAAGGATCATCAACAAGGTCATGATCATATAGTTTGTATTTTGTGTTCTGATTATTTTTGCCAATGTGTAAAACTGAGCATTTGTTGATTGAGATTTGAAGTTGCCACTTCAATATTTTAAAAATTCAATATTTTAAAAAATTTTTAAATTGCCACTTCAATATTTTAAAAATTCAATATTTTAAAAAGGCAGGATTTTCTTTGTAAACTCAGAGCCCCAGTTCCCTGCCCCCAAGCAGATACTGAGCTGGGGCAGCTTTATAAATGCAGATTTGGTAATCTATTACTCCCTGCAGCAAAGTCTGAACAAAGGCAGATTAGCCCTTATCCAAGAGCCAAAACAAGGCAAAGACATTAATTATTGCATCACCCTCAGAAACTTCAACCAAACCTAGCTCAGACAAACACCTAGGATTTGTACCAGGGGTGAAATCCAGCAGGTTCTAACAAGTTCTGGAGAACCGGTAGTGAAAATTTTGAGTAGTTCAGAGAACCGGTAGCGGAAATTTTGAGTAGTTCAGAGAACTGGCAGATACCACCTCTGGCTGGCCCCAGAGTGGGGTGGGAATGGAGATTTTGCAATATCCTTCCCCCAGGAGTGGGGAGGGAATGGAGATTTTGTAGTATCCTTCCCCTGAAGTGGGGTGTGAAATGGAGATTTTGCAGTATCCTTCCCCTGGAGTGGGGTGGGAATGGAGATTTTGCAGTATCCTTCCCCTGCCACGCCCACCAAGCCATGCCCACCAAGCCACACCACGCCCACCAAGCCATGCCCAAGAACCGGTAGTAAAAAAATTTGGATTTCACCACTGATTTGTACTTTGCCTATAGAGCCAGCTATGACCCCTACATAACCCCTACATGGCCCCATGGGAGTCTGACAACAGCCAATAGAATACATGGTCTTGCATAGGAACAGGAAGCTCAAGTGCAAAGTCCAAGAGAAGGTATAAAAACCCCTCACTCTCAACTCCATGTGGTCAGCAACCCAGAACCACCCATGCGGTTCTGCTTCATCATTTAACCATCTTTCCAATCAGCCTCCAGCCTCCATTTTGTCTCCAGTGCCTTTCTCCCGGCTTGGAACTGAACCAACAGTAGTAGTAGAGAACTTTTGTTGCTATTGTGTCACAACTTTCTCCACCTTGATTCCTCTGTCCAATTTATCAAACTCCCAGGAGGTTATCTCATATCTTATCTTATCTTATCCTGCAAAGGCAAGAAAAAATTATTATTTCATGGTCTGTCATTTTCCATGCGAAACATGTTTGTTTGTATATCTTATGATTCTTGATGAACTTATCTTTTCTTTTATGTACACTGAGAGCATATGCACCAAGACAAATTCCTTGTGTGTCCAATCACACTTGGCCAATAAAAAAATTCCATTCCATTCCATTCCATTCCATTCCATTCCATTCCATTCCATTCCATTCCATCATTCCATTCCATTCCATTCCATTCCATTCCATTCCATTCCATTCCATTCCATTCCATTCCATTCTATTCTATTCTATTCTATTCTATTCTATTCTATTATGTGCACAAGTGGGTTTTACCAAGCCCACGCACTTCCACTACTTGCAAATACAAATCTTTTGGGATGCTGAATTCCACCCCCTCCCTATTTTGGCAAGAGAAGGATGTGTAAATAATATTTGATCACTGAGGAAAACCTGTTCCATTTAATGAAAGGACCAGCTGGCATAAATGGCCATTATTTAAAAAGCCTCCAGGCTCTCGGAAGCCAGAAGTGATGATGAGCTACAAATCTCTGTGAGGTATTTACCGTGTCTTCCTAAAGTGGTTTCGTCCTAATAGGAAACAGCTTCCACTTTTGCAGTTGAAGTCCAAGACAATTCAATACAACTTCTCAGTGTAGCAATTTCTGGGCAGCGGGAAAAGGAATTGCAGCCCAGTTGCCGCCATTCTTTCTTACAATTCCAGAATAAGAATTTTTTGTTTTTGAGCGAGATTGGCGAATAATTATTATCAGGGACTAAACTGATTGAGAAAGAGTCCACTGTTTTTACTGTGCCAAATCTTGAGGATGCTGTGCACAAAAAAATTGCCTTTATTTTTATCTTTATTACCCAAAAATTGCCTTTATTTCTCATTCTGGAATCTGGTAAAGAAAGAGTTGTTTTGGAGAAAGATCTTTAAGTGAAATAGAGAGTTCTTTAATTTATTCCATGGAATGATACCCAGGGCCTTGTGTCATCTTTTGCCTCTTACTGTACAGCCTTCTCTCTAGCAATCATCAACTTCCCTGCCTTATCAGAATAACAGTGTTGAAAGGGACCTTGGAGATCTTCTAGTCCAACCTCCTGCTCAAACAGGAGACCCTGGCCTATACCATTTTCAACAAATGCTTGTCCAGTCCCTTCTTAAAAGCCTCCAGCATAGGAGCACCCACAACTTCTGAAGGCAAGTAGTTCCACTGGTTGATTGTTCTTACTGTTAGGAAGTTTCTCCTTAGTTCTACGGGTAGGTTGATTCTCTCCTTGATCAGTTTCCATCCATTGCTTCTTGTCTTGCCTTCTGGTGCTTTGGAAAATAAGTTGACTCCTTTTTCTTTGTGGCAGCCCCTCAAATATTGGGAGTCTGCTATCATGTCATCCCTAGTTCTTCCTTTCACTAGACTAGTCATACCCAATTCCTGCAAATGTTCTTCATATGTTTTAGCCTTTAGCCCCCCAATCATCTTGGTTGCTCTTTTCTGCAGTCTTTAAAAAATCTCAACATCTTTTTTATATTGTGGTGACCAAAATTGGATGCAGTATTCCAAGTGTGGCCTTACCAAGGCATTATAAAGCGGTAGTATCACTTCTCATGATCTTGATTCTATCCCTCTATTAATATATCCTAGGATTGTTTTGGCTTTTTTGACAGCTGCCGCACACTGCTGGCTCATGTTTAAGTGACTGTCCACTAGGACTCCAAGGTCCCTCTCACAGTTACTGTTTTTGAGCCGGGTTTCACCTAATCTGTACTTATACCTTTGGTTTTTCCTGCCTAAGTGTAACACCTTGCTTTTCTCCATATGAAATCACATGTTGTTGGATAGGGCCCATTGTTCAAGTCTGTCAAGATCTTTTTGGACCCTGAGCTTGTCTTCTGAAATGTTGGCTATTCCTGCCAGCTTAGTGTCATCTTGTGGTGCGACCGGAACACTCTGGAACTGAACACACTCAAAACCGTAGAAATGATGGTAGACTTTAGGAGAAACCCTCCCATACTTCCACCTCTTACAATACTAGACAACACAGTATCAACAGTAGAGACCTTCAAATTTCTAGGTTCTACCATATCGCAAGATCTAAAATGGACACCTAACATCAAAAACGTCATCAAAAAAGCACAACAAAGAATGTTCTTTCTGTGCCAACTCAGAAAGCTCAAACTGCCCAAGGAGCTGCTGATACAGTTCTACAG
>QLTV01012192.1:544412-557780 GCA_003457575.1 Thermophis baileyi
AACTACAAACTACTATCTTTCTTCCCCACCGCTTCCAGCTAAACCTAACCAAGCTTAGCAATTTGGGCAGCTGCAGTGGTGACTTTTTGACACTGTTGAATATGTGGCGTAAAGCCAGCCCTTAGGGGTTAAATAATATTCATTTATCGAAAGAGAACTAAACCTTGAAATATATTAACTCAAACTTTTCGCGGGCTTAAAAAAAACCAGGTAACTAAGTCAACCTGGTTAAAGGTCAGTCAAGGAACAATGGATGGAAACTGAACAAGGAGAGATTCAAACTGGAAATAAGGAGAAATTTTCTGACAGTGAGAACAATCAACCAATGGAAGAGAAGTTGCCTTTGGAGGTTGGTGGAGCTTCATCACTGGAAGCTTTCAAGAAGACACTGGACTGCCATCTGTCAGAAATGGTGTAGGGTCTGCTTGGGCAGGGGGTTGGTCTAGATGACCTACAAGGTCCCTTCCAACTCTGTTAATCTGAATATAATCTGAATATAAGTAACGGGAGCTCACTCCGTCATGCAGCACTTGAGTCTCGAACCCGGGTTGTCAGCTTTCCAACTGACTAGCTCATGTCTTAACTGCTGAGCCATTGTGCCCCCTTTAATATGATATACTATAATCATATAGATATAGTATATTCTACTCCATTTTATTATTCTATGATTCTATCATATACGGTAATCTTAAATTCGATCATTAAAGAAACAGATTAGGATATCTGGATGTTTTACGCCTTTTAAACAGGGTTTTGTTGAGAATTGAGATGTGAAATGTTTATATACGTTAATAAATGTTAATATTTTAGAACTCTGTTTGGACCTTTTGCTGATAATTGGGTAAGCAGAAGATGCTACTTGTTTGATTTGCCCATTAATCAATCAATCAGAATAGAGCTAGAAGGAACCTTGGAGGTCATCTAGTCCAACCCCCTGCTCAAGCAGGAGACCCTATACCCATGATGGCAAACCTATGGCATGCGTGCCAGAGGTGGCACACAGAGCCCTCTCTGTGGGCACACGCACCATCGCCAGCTGCTCTTCTGGTTTCTGGCGTGCGCCAGAGCGCCGGAAACCCAAAGACCAACTGGCCATCGTGCGCATGCGTTTCCGGTGCTCTGGGGCGTGCGCGCGTTCCGGTTTGGGCACTCGGTGCCGAAAAGTTTCGCCATCTCTGCCCTATACTATTTCAGACAATTGGCTGTCCAGTCTTTTCTTAAAAACCTCCAGTGATGAAGCACCCACAACCTCTGAAAGCAAGCCTCATATTTATGATGGTCACAGTATCCTGGGGTCATGTGAACCCCTTTTGTGACCTCCTGAGAAGCAAAGTCAATGGGGAAACCACTTAACAACCGTGTGACTAATTTAACAACTGCAGTGATTCATTTCACAACTGTGGCAAGAAAGGTTGTAAAATGGTGCAAAACTCACTTAACCATGTTCTCACTTAGCAATAAACATTTTGGGCTAAATTGTGGTCATAAGTTGACCTGTACAATGTAGTTGTGAACTAAATCATTTTTCTCTGCCAAAATTATCTTTTTTCTGGACTCTGTGATATTGGTTACAACCTAAAACAAAAGCAGGCCAAACCATTGAACATTTGAGGTATCCCAAATATGTTAGGGGTAGTAACATTGTTGGAAAATCAATATACGCTTTAATAAAAGCACATACAAAGGAAAGGATAGCCTCAAATATGTACGTTGGGAAATAATGCACATTTACACATTTTTGTACATATAAACAAGCAGGAACCAATCCACCACAAACTTAAGAGAAAATAAAATAAAATCCAAGTGATTGGATGCCCATCATTGGATAAATCAAACTCTATTGTCTCCAGTCATTCATTGAGCCAATACTGGAAAAATTCTACATCATATATAATAAATTTGTGTGATAGGCCTTTTTGGAAAAAAGGGACCAGAAATAAAGACCAGAAAATGAATTATTTTCTGCTTCAGGAGAATCAGAATCAGGAGGCTGTGAGTTTGATCCTAGATAGAGACAGATATTTTACTGCTGGTGTCACTGCTGTAGGTCACCTGTTGCCATTCATTATTGATTGTTGTGAAGTTTCCGAGAGATGCCGTAATTAATTCATGAGCCATGATCCAAAGTCCAAAAGAAATATAGAGATTTATTAGGAGCGCCATTCCGGCAATACTCCGATGCAGTCGGAACTGAGTTCACCCAGGCTGCGCGCCCTCATGACCCTGTTTCCCCCCTTCTCATTGGACATGTCATAAATCACATTCTCCAATGAATCACGTTGGCAGGTTGTGAACCCCACACCCCTCCTTCTGACTCCGGTAGCCTAGGACACAATCGGTAAAAGAAACATTTGTGGAATGTAGTTTCAGTTAATGCAGTCAGCCACTCCTTCAGCTCTCCCCCCCACTCCATTTCATGGCAACTTGAAATCTTTGCAAGTTGACAATTGTCAGGTGAGTGAACAAAGTCTGTTTCTTGCCTGCAGCCTTTAAGTTCCTCTTGTTCTCAGCAAGCGCTGTGCGTCTTGTTTCTCATCTTTCCTTCCTAATTATTTTCAAACCATTAGCTTCCTTCCTCTTTAATGCAACACCAAATGACAGAACATTACTGATTTGTTTATTTCTGCATGTTGTTGTAATTATTGGGCAGAAGGGAGGAAAGGAAGCAAGTTATCCTCTCTAGGAGATGGCTCGGTTGTCGGAACCCACGAATGAGTTAACGAGATCAGCACGCAGGTAGAAAGTAATTCCCACAAAAAGTAGAGAACGGGACCATTTTTTTAAAAAAAAATGTGGTCTATATTAGGAGGAAGCTTCAGTTAATCCTCAAAGTTGAAGTCAATCTTCTCCAAACTAGGTGTTCTCCAGATGTATGGATCCCAGAATTCTTCAGCCAGCATGGTGTAGCTCAGAATTTTGAAATTGAAATCAATTAAATATCCAAAAGTCTACCTTGGAGAATGCTGGCAAAGGTGATTAAGAAGCCGATAATGAAAAACTGCTTAGATTTTCCCACTAAGTCAGAATATAATTGTCTAACTATGGTTTATCTAATTCTTCTTTCAACGACCCCATAATCCCTTGCGGGGTGGAGTCTGGGCAACTGAATGGAGCTGAGTGTTTACTGGCCGGATGCCCTTCCTGTTGCCAATGCAGAGTTTTGTTCAGCAGATATATCCTCATCGTGCCCAGAGAGAGAAATATCTGCCTCTACGTAGGATCGAACTCACAGCCTCCTGATTGTGAGGTGAGAGCTCCACCTCTAGGCCACCGCACCACTCCATGGTTTATCTAATAGGGTTCACAAACTACAATAGCTTATAATTAATGATGATTAATTATGATTAATCAATGGAACAGCTTGACTTCCAAAGTTTTCTGTTTTCTTCTCCCTTCATGGTCTGGATTCATACACGGGGGTAAAGCATTTCCAGTTTGAGAATGCCACAACCTCCCCCATAATTAAAAATGCACTGCACTCAACAGCAGGCACTGAAGAGCCGTCTGTGATGATAGAAAAATATCCTAATGATGTGTAGGCCCGAATCTCTTCAGTACCATCTGTGTTTGTATCTGGCACATCATCTGGGAAACAGAAAAGAGCAAGGAAGGCTGCATTAATTTTCAGTCTGGGGATGAGGTAGCTCTATCATACACTGCCTAGGAGTGGGGGTTAAATTGGGGTTGTCGAGCTGTGTGGTGACACTAAAAATAACTAATGAAGACTGCTCTTAATCTGGTGATGGTGTCAAGGCAGGTTGATAGCCAGCAATGTTATAATGAGAGTGAGGAGTAGACGCGTTGGAGGTCAGCCAGATTCTAAATACAAGTAATTTTAACTCTCCGAAGCTTTGAAGAGAGCGATTTGGTCATTTAAAGCCAGTTCTATCGAGCTTCAATTGTGAAGAGCCATTTTTCAAGCTAGACCTGTTTATCATTTATTGATTTACCCATTGATTTACATTTACATTGATTGGTTTAGCTATTGATTTACTTTTATGATTTCATACACAAGTCAAAGTCATTCCTATGACAATTTGCCACGTCCAACTCGCCACAGACAACTCGCCACAGCCAATTCACCACAGTACAACTCGCTGCGGGACTAAGGGTTACACTAATATCAAAGAAATAGTGGAATAGAATCCTTGAACAAAGGATGCAAAAGGAGGGACAGAATGAAATGTGAATGGCAAAAATTAAAATAATGTTTTATTTTAAATAATTAAATAGAATTGTTAAATTGTCCCGCAGTAAGTTGTCCCACGGCGAGTTGGCCATGATGTGTTGTCCTGCACCAAGTTGGCTGTGACAAGTTGTTCCATTCTGGTCAAAGATGGCTTTCTGAGCTGTCGACACAAAACAGCCCTTATTCCAGCGGTGAAATCTACTTACCTTCCCTACCGGTTTGGAAGCGCACGCTTTGCGCACACGCGGTCACTCTGCTCGCATGCGCATGCCCATCGCATGCACTTTTTCACCCTCTGCGCATGCACAGAGGGTTAAAAACAAGAAACCCGATTTTCTTTTTTTCCTGGTATATTGAAAGAAATGAGTTTTTTTAAATTGTTGTTATTTTTAGCATTAGTTGTCACTCTTAGCTCACTCTGGGCCTTACCTTTCCTGACTTCCTTCTTGCAAATTTGGGCTATTGGCTGGTATTCTGTTTTAGTTATCGGCCTCTCTTTTCATTTTGTATGCTCCTCCTTTATGTCCCTCAGTTTACCAGAGAACTATTTGTGAAACCATAGTGGTTTTGTCGGGAGTCTCTTGTTTTTCTTTCTCTATGGTATTGGTAATGCATATCCAGCATTTGGCTCAAAAGCAGTAACTGTGAGAGGGATCTTGGAATCCGAATGGACAATCACTTAAATATGAGCCAGCAGTGAGCTGCAGCTGCCCAAAAAGGCAATGCAGTCCTAGCTGCATCAACAGTGGGATAGCATCAAGATCCTGAGACGTGATCATGCCATTCTATACTGCACTAGTGAAGACACACTTGAAATACTGCATCCAGTTCTGATCATCACCATAGAAAAAAGATGCTGAAATTCTAGAAAGAAAGCAGAGAAGAGCAACAAAGATGATAAGGAGTCTGGAGGGCTGTGGAGATTCTCAGTCATCCAGGTCATGGTTGTCCCGAAGGTCCTTTTTCAAGAGGCAACTGGACTTTCTGGTTTTTCTTTCAAGATGTTTTGCTTCTCATCCAAGAAGCTTCTTCAGCTTCTTGGTCCAGTTGAAAAAGCACCTTTGGGACAAGGCGTCTGGAGCTAAATCCCATGATGAACTGTCGAGGGAGCTAGGTATGTCTAGCCTAATGAAAGGACAGTTTAGGAGTGACATGATAGCTCTCTTTCCAGTACTTGAGGGGCCGTCACAGAGAAGCGAGGGTTGACTTAGTCTCCAAAGGACCTGTGGGTAGGATTGGAAGCCATGGGTGGAAGCTTCTGAAAGAGAGATTCAACCTGGAACTAAGGAGAAACTTCCTGAAAGTGAGAACAATTAATCAATGGAACAGCATGCTTTCCAGACTTGTGGGTGCTCCATTGCTGGAGATTTTCAAGAATAGACCGGACAACTATTAGATTAGATTAACAGCGTTGGAAAGGACCTTGTAGGTCATCTAGTCCAACCCCCCACCCAAGCAGGAGACCCTACACCATCCCCGACAAATGTCAGTCCAATCTCCCCTTGAAAGCCTCCAGTGATGAAGTTCCACAACTTCTGAAGGCAACTTCTGTTCCATTGGTTGATTGTTCTCACTGTCAGAAAATTTCTCCTTATTTCTAGGTTGAATCTCTCCTTGGTCAGTTTCCATCCATTATTCCTTGTCTGGCCTTCGGGTGCTTTGGAAAATAGCTTGACCCTCTCCTCTCTGTGGCAGCCCCTCAAACATTGAAAGACTGCTATCCTGTCTCCCCTGGTCCTTCTCTTCTCTAGACTAGCCCTGCCCGGTTCCTGCAACCATTCATCATATGTTTTAGCCTCCAGTTCCCTCATCATCTTTCATCATCCCTCATTGCTCTTCTCTGCACTCTTTCTAGAGTCTCAACATCTTTTTTATAGTGTAGTGACCAAAACTGGATGCAGTATTTGACCAGGGTGATATAAGGGCTCTTCTGCCCTGAGCATGGAATTGGACCAGAATACCTGCAAGGTCCCTTCTAGCCCTATGAGTCTATGATTCTAAGACAGAAAATGTTGGGTAGAATTGGTGTCTCAGTAGAGCTAATCTGCTGAGTGCTACACAGTGGCCCTTGATGAGTGGAGCCAACAAACATGTTGTCACAGCAGAATCAACCAAATTCTTCTGATTTACAGGAAAAGGGAGAATATAGTAGCTTTGCCAGTGGAAACAATGCTTCTTTGATAGTCTGTGACAAGCTTGTAGAATTCTGGGTCTTGTTTTATTTCCTTCAGTTAGAAATAAAGCATTTTATTCTAGTGGACACCCATGAGTGGTGCGGTGGCCTAGAGGTGGCGCTCTCGCCTCACAATCAGGAGGCTGTGAGTTCGATCCTAGGTAGAGGCAGGTATTTTTCTCTCTCTGGGCATGATGAGAATATATCTGTTGAATATAGTTCCACATTGGCGACAGGAAGGGCATTCGGCTAGTAAACACTCAGTTTCGTTCAGTTGCCCAGACTCCACCCCGCAAGGGATTATGGGGTTGTTGAAAGAAGAATTAGATAAACCATGGTTAGACAATTATATTTTGATTTAGTGGGAAAATCTAAGCAGTTTTCCATTATCGACTTCTTAATCACCTTTGCCAGCATTCCCCAATGAGAATATATCTGCTGAACAAAACTCTGCATTGTCGACAGGAAGGGCATCCGGCCAGTAAACACTCAGCTCCATCCAGTTGCCCAGACTAAGGGATTATGGTGCCATTAAAAAACAATGATGACGCTAGTGGACACCCATGCAACTTTATAAAAAAAATGCCTGACCAGGCCAAATGCAAAAAATGCTAAGGAGTTCCTGGAAGCTTGACATTCAGACCAATCAGCCATCAATAGACCCATAGAGATAAGCCACATTAAACCATTCAAAAGAGACATTTACATACCCTTCAAAGCAGGGGTGGGTTCTGGATCCTTTTGCTGCCGGTTCGCTCAGGGTCGCGCCGGACGTGCGCGCGCACTTTGCGTGTGCCCCCGCAGCAATCAAAAAATAGCTTCTGCACATGCGCAGAAGCAAAATCCAAGATGGCGGCGGACACGGAGACACCGACAGAACCGGCTCCGTGACGTCATCTCCGGTTTACTAACGGTTCTAAAGAATAGAATAGAATAGAATAGAATAGAATAGAATAGAATAGAATAGAATAGAATAGAATAGAATAGAATAGAATAGAATAGAATAGAATAGAATAGAATGGAGCCTAAGGGAATCAAGCTGATGAAAGGATTGCGATTTCATGATACCAGCCTAGAATAGAATAGAATAGAATTTTTTATTGGCCAAGTGTGATTGGGCACACAAGGAATTTGTCTTGGTGCATATGCTCTCAGTGTACATAAAAGAAAAGATACATTCATCAAGAATCATAAGGTACAACAGTTAATGATAGTCATAAGGTACAAATAAGCAATCAAATCATATTAAGGAAACAATCAATATAAATCATGAGGATACAAGTTACAGTCATACAGTCATAAGTGGGAGGAGATGGGTGATAGGAACGATTAATAGTAATAGTAATGCAGACTTAGTGAATAGCTTGACAGTAGTGAGGGAATTATTTGTTTAGCAGAGTGATGGCATTCGGGAAAAAACTGTTCTTGTGTCTAGTTGTTCTGGTGTGCAGTGCTCTATAGCGTCGTTTTGAGGGTAGGAGTTGAAAGAGTTTGTGTCCAGGATGTGAGGGGTCTGTAAATACTTTCACGGCCCTCTTTTTGACTCGTGCAGTATACAGGTCCTCAATGGAAGGCAGGTTGGTAGCAATTGTTTTTTCTGCAGTTCTGATTATCCTCTGAAGTCTGTGTCTGTCTTGTTGGGTTGCAGAACCAAACCAGACAGTTATAGAGGTGCAGATGACAGACTCAATAATTCCTCTGTAGAACCGGATAGAACCGGTAGGAACCCACCTCTGCTTCAAAGGTGTTTAAAAAGACTCCAGAAACTACGATGGACAGCCAAGAAAACAAACAAGTAGGTCATTGAATAAATTGATCCAGAGCTTTCGCTCGGGGCATCAATGTCCAGGCTCAAATTATCCTACTTCGGATACCTTATGCGAAGGCCCAGCACTCTGGAGAAGGCTGGGAAAGGTGGAAAAGAAGAACAGAGGATGACCAAGGGAGGGTGTGTGTCTCAGTTACAGTTGCGATGGATACACTGGGAGACTCGAAAGAACAGGTTAGGGATAGGTTGTCTTGGAGAAAATCTATCTATGTGGTTGCCAGGCATTAGTGGCAGAAAATCAATCAAAAGACACAACTTTTAAAAAAAAACCACTAAGAAAAAGGTTACAGAACATCCCCTCCAGCAGCCCCAGTAGGGATGAGAACTAGGGAAACAATCCGGCATAAAACAATACTATAATCAAGGAACCACCAAGGAGGAAAGTACTGGTAGGTCAAGCTACTGCATACAAACAGGCAGGAAACCCCACATTTACTCGCACTGATGATGTTACTTAGTTGGGTAATGCAATGTTTGCAATCAAAGACCCAAGTTCATGAGCCAGCAGTGTGCGGCAGCAGCCAAAAATGCTAATAAAATTCTTGGTTGTATAACCAGAAGCATAGAATCAAAATCATGTGAAGTATTAGTACTGCTTTATAAATCATCAGTAAGGCCACACCTGGAATACAGAACCCAGTTTTGGTCACCACATTGCAAAAAAGATGTTGAGACTTTGGAAAAAGTGCAAAGAAGAGCAACTAAGATGATTAAAAGGCCTGGAGACTAAAACATATGAAGAACAGTTGCAGGAATTGGCTATGGCCAGTCTAGAGAAAAGAAGGACTAGGGGTGACATGATAGCAGTATGCCAGTATTTGAGGGGCTGCCACAAAGAAGGGGGTCAAATTATTCTCCAAAGCAACAGAGGGCAGGACAAGAAACAATGGATGGAAACTAACCAAAGAGAGAAGCAACCTGGAATTAGGGAGAAACTTCCTAACAGTGAGGACAATTAACCAGTGGAATAGCTTGCCACCAGAAGTTGTGGGTGCTTCATCACTGGAAATTTTTAAGAAAAGACTGGATAGTCACCTATCTGAAATGGTATAGGATCTCCTGCTTGAGCAGGGGGCTGGACTAGAAGACCTCCAAGGTCCCTTCCAGCTCTATTCTGACCTTCCAACACAAGAACTCCATAACAGAATGTAAATGTGAGATCTTGAACATCATCCAGCATAAATCTGTCCAGTGCTAGACTACAACATATTGTATCTGCAGGGAGTCAACTAGGCTCTGTTTAAATAGCTTCTGAGACAGACAGTTCTGTTGTTGTATAACTCTTATACTTAAGAACGTTTTCTGATTGTCTAACCTAAATATACTTCCTTGTAATTTAACCCCTCTGTTTCTTTTCCTGTCTTCTGGAATAACTCTGAACAATTCTGCCCCAAGTTCTACATGACCTCCTTCAGCTACTACAGTATCTCCCCACATCTTCTCTTCTCCAGGCTACACATACCCAGTATCTCTAATCATTCCTCACAATTTTTCCTTTAGGCTCCTTGTCATTTTTTTGATTGACCTCTTATGAATATGCTCCCCATCCCTCTGCTCCACTCTGTCAACGTCCTTCCAGAAATGCAGCACCCAGAACTGGAAACAGTATTCTAAAGTATTTCTAAGAAAAGCGGGAGAGAAATGGTTTCATATTCTGACACACAGAAGTCAAACCACTCCACACAGCCAACCATCACGCAAAAGCTAACCCTATCATACACAAAAGGGGTGTCGGAAATGACAGCCAGAATCCTCCAACCCCCTAGGACTTCTTTTTGGGGTCCTTTGGCTTTCTCAATCTGTTCTCAACCTCCAGCAACCAAATCAGATGAGGAGGCAGGGTGGGAGTCAGGGTCAGCATCAGGGCAACCTGAGAGCTCCGAGGGGGAAGAGGGAATGGAGCTGGCAGAGAGAGAGACAGAGGCGGAGCCTGGGCCGTCCGTCAGCCCTCAGATGGAGAGTCAACAGCTCCCAAGTCTGGAGGTGGCTGATGAGGAAGAGGAGGAACAGCTGGGTCCAGTGCCTGATGTGCGGATGTGCAGAAGGCAGAGGAGAGGAGAGCAGTGGAAATCTATGGGTTGGTCCTTGGGACGGAAGAGCCACCGCTGCTAGCGAAGCCCCACCCTAGCTCTGGGGATAAAAGGCAGGGGGCGGAGATGAATAGGTGTGGCAGACAACTATTCATCTCCCTGCCGGACAGATTTGTTAGCCTGAGGTGAGCGATAAACTTTTTGCTGGGGCTGCTGGTGCTACTAATAAAGGAATCATTAATTTAAATACAGAGGGTTTGTCGTGTTTGGGAGCCGAGTCAGAAGATATCCAGAACAAAAGACAAGATACAGAAAGATGAAAAAAAAAACAATGTCATCTACAAAATAAACTGTAACCAAACAAACCCCACGATCCCAAATCCTTAATCTCTATCCACACCGACACCAAACAACAGTTTGATTGGAGCAACACAAAAATCATTGGCCACGTTACCACCCGCCACGCTCGTGAGTTCATCGAAGCCTGGCCCTCCACAAGCAATTCCATCAACAGACACATCGACCTACAACCAGCCTATGAACCCATCAGAATCCAAATCAACCACACAGCCAAGCAGAGACAGCACTGACCCACAACCAACCCATGCAACTGCCCACCACAGTTCACCTCCCAATGACCCTGGCCTGATGCAACTTCCCTATCACAAGACCCATCACAAACCTCTTACTGATGACTCACACCTGACCCATCACCTGACCCATTACAAGACCCTCACTTGACACATCCACACCTGAAGCCCTGATAAACAGAAGGACATTGACATCCCTTCAACTCTGCTGAAGATGTTACCTAGCCTGGTAACAAAACGTTCGGAAACCAACCCATAAGCTCGGAGAACGAACCTTCAACCTCACAGTATTCTAAATGTAGCCTGAACAATACAAAGTAGAAAAGAGAGATGGCTTCTTTTGATATAAACATATACTTTTGTTGATACAGCCTAGGATTTCATGAACTGTTAGCCAACGTTCAGCTTGTGAATCATCAAGACATCCAGATCTTCTTTACACGCGTTGCTATCCACGATGGTTCCTAATATTGTCAGTAGGTGAGTGAAATCTATGAAGATAAGTGTGCATGAGCATGGTTTCCTGAATGAACTAGAATGGGTTAGATCAGGGGTGTCCAACACAAGGCCCGTGGGCCGAATCTGGCCCATGGGTCCGTCCTGGAAAATGTAAGGGGCCGGCCCGTGTCGCTTCGGCCCAGTCTACCCATTGCAAAGAGGAAACATGCCAGCAGTTTGGGAGTGGTGTCAAGCTGGCCACACCCACCCAGTCAGCCACGCCCAGCGAGTGACAACAAGCTGGCCATGCCCACCCAGTTGGCCACACCCATCCAGTCAGCCACGCCCTCCCCCAGGTCAACCACAGCCCTGATGCGGCCCTCAATGAAATTAAGTTTGACACCGCTGGGTTAGGTCCACATTACATACACAACTATAAACATGGGCTTATAAACCACAACAAACAAATGAAATTACATTTGATGTATGTAAAAGTAAGCAACAAGCTGTCGCTACCCACCCCATTGCTGGATGAAGCTCGCAGCTTCCTGGAGCAATATATTTATATGAAAAACGCAGCTCTGCAAAAGCAGGTTGGGAAGTTCTGATAACTGGAATCCAGAGACCTGAATTAATTTGTGTCCTGTACAGATCAAGCAAAACATTTGGAGACTTGTTCAACATCCTTCGCAAAACTCGGCTTATGAACAAAACCGCAAACAGTCCCCGTGATTCAAGTTTGAAGGTGAAACATTGACAAATCCATGGCATAGGTGTGCAAAGCAGAGATAAGCCTCAATCTGCGATACATCAAACACAACAGAAGTGAAGCCACGGTGCTTTGCGAGAGACAATTCAAGCTGCAATCTCCAAGGAAAAAGAAAAATGTTTAACCTTGTAGGCCGCTTGACCGAATCACTGGGCCTGTTTTCTGCAAATGATGCCAGAGGTGAGACTGTCGGCCTGCAGTTACCGGACAAGCTAAGTAGCAATTAATTCCTTGTGATGTTCACCGTATCTCAAAAAAACCAGAAAACAGTTCGTATCTGGCCAATAAAACTGCAGACATAGTATTTTGTGTTGTTTATCTGAGCTAAGAATGATCCGGTCTTTTTGGGATCAGCCATAGCTTCCAGTGACCAGTCAGCTGTGGTTTTGCTGGAAAAAGCTGGCCTTTCACTGAAGCAGAGATGAAATCCAGCAGGTTCTGATAGGTTCTGGAGAACCAGTAGCGGAAATTTTGAGTAGTTCGGAGAACCGGCAAATACCACCTCTGGCTGGCCCCAAAGTGGGGAGGGAATGGGGATTTTGCAGTATCCTTCCCCTGCCACGCCCACCAAGCCACACCACACCCACCCACCCCCCAGAACCGGTAGTAAAAAAAAATTGGATTTCACCACTGCACTGAAGCTTCATCAAAGTAAGATTTGGAGCAGATGGCATCTGTTCCTTCAGAGGAAAGAACGGCCAAATTTCAAGCAAACCGCAAGGAATGTTGAAAATAGTAGCAAAAGTTTGTAAATCGATTCACCGTTCCAGGTTTCATAGCAAACCTACCTAGGCACCCCGTTGAGATTGGAAGTGAGCTTTGTTTAAGGAAAAAGAGAGAGAAAAGTCTTCAGGCATTTTTCTCCCAACTCTTACCAATCCCCTCATGGTATTTTGATAGTGTATGTTGCCACATTGTTCTCTTTGTTCTGAAGGTTGAAGAGAGCCAATATTATTAAGAACATCAGTCTTAATTATCAGTCTTACTAATTACAATAAAATATATGAGCCACGGTGGCGCAGTGGTCAGAGTGCAGTACTGCAGGCTACTTCTGCTGACTGCTGGCTGCCTGCAATTTGGCAGTTCGAATCTCACCAGGCTCAAGGTTGACTCAGCCTCCTGTCCTTCCGAGGTGGGTAAAATGAGGACCCAGATTGTGGGGGGCAAGAGGCTGACTCTGTAAACTGTTTAGAGAGGGACTGTAAATCACTGTGAAGCGGTATATAAGTCTAAGTGCTATTGCTATTGCTATTCCTTCCTTCCTGACTTCCTTCCTTCCTTCCTTCCTTCCTGACTTCCTTCCTTCCTTCCTTCCTTCCTTCCTTCCTTCTTTCCTTCCTTCCGTCCGTCT
>QLTV01012192.1:565424-586567 GCA_003457575.1 Thermophis baileyi
TAAAATTTCAAGCCTGGTGGCATAAGGGATTCTATTGTGAGTAGAGGATTGGAATACTCTTCTTGTGAAATACCTCTTGACCCGCTCAATCGTATTAATGTCTGATATACAGTGTGGATTCCAGGCAGACGGGCTGTATTCGAGGATTGGTCTGGCAAAGGTTTTGTATGCCCTAGTTAGTAGTATAATGTTACCGGAGAAGAAGCTTCGCAAAATTAGGTTAACAACTCTTAATGCCTTTTTGGCAATGAATTTATGAAGAGTACTGGGCCTAAGACAGAACCATGTGGTACCCCACTGCTTACTTCCCTCCATGTAGACGTAGACCCATTAAAGACTACTCGTTGAGTACGGTTTGTCAGCCAGTCATCAGAGAGAAGACAAAGTTGCCACAAATGGGTCTTCAAAGCCAGCAGCACAGACTTTTCATCATATTTCATTTATTTCAACATTTTATATAACCATTCATCACACCACAGGGACACTGGGTGTGGTGCACACAGGATTAAACCCAGAAAAGTAGAAACTTTTTTTTGTTTTTTTTGGAAGAAGCAAATCCTTAATTATGGGAAAAAAAGGTCATGAAGTGTTCCTAGCTTAACAACTGCAGTGATTTACTTAAAAACCATGGCAAGAAAGGTTGTAAAATGGGACAAAACTCACTTAACGAATGTCTCACTTAACAACATAAATTTTGAATTCAGTTACAGTCTTAAGCCAAGGATTACCTGTGATGAGTTTCACAGCTTAACTCTGTTGTGTCAAAACGCACTGTCTTTTCAAACCTGAATTTCCCATCCCTCTTCATTTCTAGATAACTCACACCCTCCCATATTTGGGAAGAGGCAAACAACTCTCTTTTTCCTACGCATCTCATAATTCCCAAAGTTTTTATTACACGCCTCCTTTGTCTTCTTTGTCTATTTGCATATAACACAATTGTATACTGATGGACTGCTCTGTGGATTCCTCTGTTTACTAATGGTGATACACTTGCTAAAATTGCCCATTACAAAATGGTGCTTTGTGTGCAAAAAAACAAAAACAAAAAAACAGCACAACACAAAGCAAAGAATACCCTTGCCTTGTTCTTTTCAATGCATTTGCTGATTTAGTAATTTATTGCTTCTGATGCTGCCTGCTGGAAAGCCTTCAGTGATATGCAAATTAGATTTTATTCATTAGCTGATCTCCCTGCTTCTCCTGAAGTTGCAAGGGAAGATTTGCAAAAATAAAAATAAAAAATCAAAAGAAAGTGTGAGAAGGGGCAGGAAAGGTGTGGGAACATTCTCACTTTCCACCTCCTCCCTTAATTTATTGATAAATCATGAAGCTGAACATTTCAACAGTTGAAAATGTGTTTGCACGTTCACCTGGCATGCTAGTAAGTTAAATGGTAAGTGAGAAAAAGAAGAAAAAGACCCTTCCTCTACCCCGAGAAAGGAGTAGAGAGAAGGAGATCAATTTCAAAGGCTGGTGATGAAGTTAGAGTATCTTCAGTCCTCTAAGTGTCATTGAATACCCTTCCCCTCCCATGGACAGCCTTTCATCCTTTCGCCATTTTTGCAGGGCTGATGGAAAGTTTCCTGCATGTTCCCTGAGCTTCCCTGAAGTTCCCTCAGGATCGGCTCCAGCACAAGGATGGGCTAAGCCTTAGGAAGACCACACCTAGAGTACTGCATCCAGTTTTGGTCACCACACCATAAAAAAGATGTTGAGACTCTAGAAAGAGTGCAGAGAAGAGCAACCAGGATGATTAGGGGACTGGAGGCTAAAACATATGAAGAACAGTTGCAGGAACTGGGCATGGCTAATCTAGTGAAGAGAAGGAACATGGGAGACATGATAGCAGTCTTCCAGTATTTGAGGTGCTGCCACAGAGAGGAGGGGGTCAAACTATTCTCCAAAGCACCTGAAGGCCAGACAAGGAATAATGGATGGAAACTGAACAAGGAGAGATTCAACCTGGAAATAAGGAGGAATTTTCTGACAGTGAGAACAATCAACCCATGGAACAGAAGTTGCCTTCAGAAGTTGTGGGAGCTTCATCACTGGAGGCTTTCAAGAAGAGACTGGACTGCCATCTGTCAGAAATGGTGTAGGGTCTCCTGCTTGGGTGGAGGGGTTGGACTAGATGACCTACAAGGTCCCTTCCAACTCTGTTAATCTGTCTGATCTTCCATGATATTCAGATTCTTCTCAAAAGTGCAAAACTAAGGGCAGAAACTTACATTTCTCACAACTGAATTACATCTTGTTGGGGTAGGGCCCTGTGTTCAAGTCTATCAAGATCTTTGGAATCCTGAGCCTATGTGCTGGGGTGCTAGTTTGTGTCATCTACAGATTTTATGAGCCTCTCCTCTATTCCTTATCTAGTTATTTATGAAGATGTTGAAGAGTCCTGGGTCCAGCATGGCACCTCATGGAACCCCTTCCTCCTTGTGGACACAGACCCATTAAGACCACGTCTTCTAGATTCCAATCACAGCATCTCACTGGTGGAAAGCCCTTCCCAGAAGCACCTTCATTATTTCCTTGCCTTATTCTATCATCTCTTGTAACTCTTTGAAGTGAGATCCTCATCGATAGCGTTTGTTTCTTGAAAAATACCTTGTGCTGCTTTTGCAAAATCTGTTTTCCTTCCCATTTCTTCTGTTGTTATTCTCCTTTGTAAGCAGCTGAGAGAATATCAATTGGCTGCTGACAGGTGAAGTGTTCTTTTAAGAAATAAATATGGAGATGCTCCTGGGACTCCAGCAAGATAGATTAGCTCCATCTGAAAATTGAAGAAGAAGTCGGTGTCTTGCGAATGCAATGATTTAGGCTGCCTTCGAAGGACTGGAAGAGAAGACTTCAAATATTGCTTGTGAAGGACTTTTCTCCCTGAAAAGTGAGAGGAATGTAAATGAAGGTCTCCCAGGCCTACATGTGGGGTGAACTCTCCCCAGAGCTCTGGAGGCAATTCCCAACTACTAACTGTCAAATGTAATTTTTAACCTGCCTGGGGGGGGGGGAATGATTAAGTACCCAATGGGAGGCTATTCGTATCAGCCAGCTCTTTGTTCTTAATTAGAGTCAGTGTTAAAATAAATTATTTGCAGCTGGGTGTGTGAGAGGTCCCAACCTGTTTTCCTTCTCCCCTTCTGACAGCTACCTGTTAGAATTGCTGTGCATTTTTATCCTGAAGGGTCTTGACTAGGTGATCTCCAAGATACCTTCCTATAAACCTAACTAGAACACACTCCCTATAATTCAAGGGTTCTGTCCTGTCCTTTGACGCAACTAAGAAGTTCACGCCTTCTTAAGATTTTTGAAAACTGCTCTTCTATGTCATTCTCAGTCTCCTTCTGCATACTAAATATAGTATACCCAAAACCTTTCCCTATAGGCCTTGGTTTCCAGACAATCTTCACAATCTTGGTATAGGCCTCCTCTAATTTGTTGCTTTCCTTCTTGAACAGAGTTGGACTCCAAATGGGGTCTGACCAAGCCAAATAGAATGAAATGATCCTTGTTCATGATCTGGACTCCTTAAGACAACCCAGATTGTTGGGTGCAAGATGCTAACTCTGTAAACTGCTTAGAGAGGGCTGTAAAGCACTGTGAAGCAGTATATAAGTCTAGGTGCTATTGCTATTTATTTTCTTTCCTTCCTCCCTCCCTCCCTCCCTCCCTCCCTTCCATGCTACGCAGTGCTTAGAATGCAGTATTGCAGGCTAACTCTGCCAACTGCCAGTAGTTCGATTCTCACTGGCTCAAAGTTGACTCATCCTTCCATCCTTCCGAGGTGGGTAAAATGAGGACCCAGATTGTTGGGGGCAAGAGGCTGACTCTGTAAACTGCTTAGAGAGTGCTGTAAAGCACTATGAAGCGGTATATAAGTCTAAGTGCTATTGTTATTGCTATTAATGGCAGCCACTGAGCTTTTCACCCGTTAAGCTGTGCTTAAGTATATTAAAATATGAATATGATTTGCTTATGGAGTAGCTGTGTGACCTGTTTAATATATGTGTGAAGAGTTAACATATACCTAATTATTGAAAGAATGTAGTTACTGTTCCCTTAAACACAGAGAATGATATCAAGAATGAATGCAATCTCTCTCTCTTTCTCTCTCTCCTCTCTCTCTCTCTCTCCCTCCCTCCCACCCTCTCTTTCTCTCTCTCTTTTGTTAAGAGTCTCTGAGACGCTGTTTGGCACAAAGAGTACAAGGCCTATCTGCATGGCAGATACCACATTTTTACTCTTCAGTAGGTCACTGAAAAATGTACAAATGTGAGGAAATGCATTGTACATTTGTTCATTTAGAGAAAGTGTATGGCAGAATGATTATTCTTGGTTGGTTTCTCAGCGTGATAAGACAGCAGTTTACTTTCATCATACAATAAAGAAGGCTGAGAATTAATAGAGTACTTATTGTTCATCATTGCACATGGAATAAGACAAGGTTATTGATCTGTCTTTGATTATTCGGTGCATAAATGCAGCAGTGGAGCAGTGGACCAATCTATCTGGCAGGGTTGTGGGGTCTCCACGTCTGAAGGTTTTGAAGAAGAGTCTGAAGGATGGTTTAATTGATTTTTCTGCATGTTGCAGAGAGTTGGACTAGATGATCCTTGCAATCCATCCCACCATAGACTCTATGAGTCTATGGAAGTATAAGCAAATGTCATGTTAGTAACGAGCTGGTTAGAGACATGAATGCACTTTAGTATGCAAATGATGTTGTATTGTTGGCTAAAAACATGAATTATATGCAGCAAATGTTACTCTACATGATGCAACGAGGAGCATGGCTCTGAAAATTAATGTATCAGAGACCAAGGTAGTGGTATTTGACAGAGAAAATGGAGTCAACAATTGCACTTTATACATAAATTCAACAAAAATTAGAACAAGTAGACGAATGTGTGTGCTTTGGTCATCTTTCCCTAAAAATAAGAAAAAGGATGGATAAACTTTCAGGGACACATGTTCTGGTAGAAAAACAATGTTCTCTTTCCGCTCCGTGGAATGCATTTGTTGTCAAAAGGTTCTGCTCATTTTCTTGTTCAATAGTAGTAACTGTGAGAGGGATCTTGGAGTCCTATTGGACAATCACTTAAATATGAGCCAGCCGTGTGCTGCAGCTGCCAAAAAAGCCAACACAGTTCTAGGCTGCATAAACAGAGGGATGGAATCAAGATCACATGAAGTGTTAATACCACTTTGTAATGCCTTGGTAAGGCCACACTTGGAATACTGCATCCAGTTTTGGCCACCACGATGTAAAAAAGATGTGGAGACTCTAGAAAGAGTGCAGAGAAGAGCAACAAAGATGATTAGGGGACTGGAGGCTAAAACATACGAAGAATGGTTGCAGGAAATGGATACGTCTAGCTGAATGGAAAGGAGGACTAGGGGAGACATGATTGCAGTGTTCCAATATCTCGGGGGCTGCCACAAAGAAGAGGGAGTCAAGCTATTCTCCAAAGCAGGAGAATAGGGTAGGACAAGAAGCAATGGGTGGAAACTAATCAAGGAGAGAAGCAACTTAGAACTAAGGAGAAATTTCCTGACAGTTAAAACAATTAATCAGTGGAATAACTTGCCTCCAGAAGTTGTAAATTCTCCAACACTGGAAGTTTTTAAGAAGAGATTGGATAACCATTTGTCTGAAGTGGTGTAGGGTTTCCTTCCTAAGCAGGGGGTTGGACTAGAAGACCTCCCAGGTCCTCCTATAGTGCTCTAGAAAGTTAGCACCCCCCCCCAAAAGAATGAAATATTTTAAGGAATATTAAAAAGGACAGATCATTATATTTCCCCAAAGGGAGAAATGGAGAATCATGGTTTTTTTCCAGACAGAAAGCAGCCCCCACCTTTCTTAATAGCCCTCAGCAGATGTTAGCACTTAAGAGATAAAGAGCTTATTGAAAGAAGCCAAGTATCTAGGTAGCTCTATTCATAAGCAAATAGCCCTCACTCAAGATCCAAACCAGGACAAAGCCATTAAGCCACAATAGGAATTACCCAACACCCTTTCATAACACAAGCCTCTTCATTGCATCATTTCAGCAGCAAACTTCAACCAAACCTGGGAGCTCAGACAACCTACAGAGCCAATTATGACCCCTACATAACCCCTACATGGCCTCATGGGAGTCTGACAACAGCCAATAGAATACATGGTCTTGCACAGGAACAGGAAGCTCAAGTACAAAGCCCAGAGAAGGTATAAAAACCACCCACTCTCAACTCCATGTGGTCAGCTGCACCAGAACCACATGTGCTTGGTGGTTCTGCTTCATCAATAAATGGACCCTCTTTCCAATCAGCCTCCAGTCTCCATTTTGTCTCCAGTGCCTTTCTCCCAGCTTGGAACTGAACCAGACGGATATTTCTTCCAACAGTGCTAAAGCAGCAACGATTTCCCCAAATTTTATTCCCATTCTGAATATTAACCTGAGTTACTTTGGTTCAATAATTGTTGCCCCGTGCCTTCCAACTCCACCCAACGGAAAGTCTGCAAACAGACACGAGACTTTTAGTAGCGTACAGATTCTCCCTCCTTGAAGTGAGCTTAGCTCCATCCCTGTTCACGTTCTGGATGACCTCAACCTGGCTAGGTCATGGAGCCTGGGGACCAGTGAAACCTTGAGAAGGCTCCATGGTTAACCTTCACTCTCTCTTATATTTTGTGTTTTTTTTTTAAAAAAAACATTTTAATAATGACTGTGTTTTATATGTTTATGTTTTAATCCATTGTTGAATGCTGCCCAGAGTCCCTTTTTGCCAGCAGTGTGCAGCGATAGCCAAAAAAGACAATGAAATCCTAAGTTGCATTAACAGAGGGATACAATCTAGATCAAGTGAGGTACTAATACCACTCTATAAAGCCTTAGTTAGACCGCACCTGGAGTATTGCATCCAGTTTTGGTCACCACACTATAAAAAAGAGGTTGAGACTCTAGAAAGAATGCAGAGAAGAGCAACCAGGATGATTAGGGGACCGGAGGCTAAGAAATACGATGAACGGTTGCAGGAACTGGGCATGGCTAGTCTAGTGAAGAGAAGGACCAAGGGAGACATGATAGCAATCTTCCAATATATGGGGGGCTACCACAGAGAGGGGGGGGTCAACCTGTTTTCCAAGGCACCCGAAGGCCAGGCAAGGAATAATGGATGGAAACTGATCAAGGAGAGATTCAACCTGAAAATAAGGAGAAATTTTCTGACACTGAGAGCAATCAACCTATGGAACAGAAGTTGCCTTCAGAAGTTGTGGGAGCTTCATCACTTGAGACTTTCAAGAAGAGATTGGACTGCCATTTGTCTGAAATGGTGTAGGGTCTCCTGCTTGAGTGGGGGGGGGTTGGACTAGATGACCTACAAGGTCCCTTCCAGCTCTGTTAATCTGTTAAAGTGTTGTGAGATGGGCAGCTATAATCAACTTCAGAAATAAAATAAATAAGCCAGCATGGCCTGAGTCCAGCTGCAGGAACCTTGCATGCAAGCTCCCACACGGCCCTCTCAACTGGAGGCTTTCTGAGATGACACCAATTTTGAGCTTCATTCAATCCCATTACGAACAACGAACTGATTCAGGCCATAGCAGATTTCGGCAGCCCAGACCTCCCCCCCCCAGCCCGGTGTGAGAGCTTTGCTTGCTTTCTCAGCTAAGTAGTTGTGCGTATGTACGTGTGTGGTTTCTAGCACACTTCTACGCACACACTGCAGCCCTCTTCTCTCCCTGGAGAGGCTACTTAGACAACAACCTTCTTCCTTTTAACAAGCAGCAGGATGCTGGGCTGGCTTCAGGCAGAGCCACAGAAATTGTAATTCTACTCTTCTCCTCGCTCGGGGAGGGAAATCTTGCTCCTCCATCACCAAGCCAGGTGAAAAAGGAGGATGGGAAGGTGATGGGGGGGGGGAGAGAGACGAGCCTTGCCATCAAAGCCCAGAAATGCCCCAGGAAATGAAGGAATCAGATGCCCCCAAGTACTCTCTGCAACACCCTCACCCCCTCTCTTTCTGGCTTCCTCCTAAATTTATATGGCAGGCGAGCGATGGGGACTATTTATTTTTAGGATTACAGTCGGGCTGAGGTCTTTTGAATCAGATATCCAAGCAGTTCCTTCTCAGTCTCGGGGCTGTTAATTGATTTCTGCTGGAGCAACAGTCACACATCCTTCCTCACCCTGGTTCTGAGCTCTGCTCTCTCGGATTTCTCTGAGATGGGAAAAGCAGCCCGACAACACGTGCCGAGCATAGGCAGGCTCGTGAAGGGCTCTTGCAGACGCCTGGCTTTTAGAAAACGGCTGTTAAAGGTTGTGGGAAGCCACCCCCTCCCCCTAGAAGAATGAAATATTTTGAGGAATATTAAAAAAAGGCAGAATATTATATTTCCCCAAAGGGAGAAATGGAGAAACATGCTCTTGGAGACAGAAAACAGCCTCCAAGTCTTTCTTAATAGCCCCAGCACATACTGAGGCCAGCTTTTAGAAATGCAGATTTGGTAATCCATTCGAGACAGGATATTTTGAAACAAAGGCAGAATGGTAGGATTAGAAGCAGCCCCTCACTCAAGATCCAAGACAGGACAAAGCCATTAAGCCACAATAGGAATTATTGCATCACCCTCAGAGCAGTCCAAACGTCAACCAAACCTAGCTCAGACAAACACCTAGGATTTGTACTTTGCCTATAGAGCCAGCTATGACCCCTACATAACCCCTGCATAGCCCCATGGGAGTCTGACTACAGCCAATAGAAGACATGTCCTTGCACAGGAACAGGAAGCTCATGTGCAAAGCCCAAGAGAAGGTATAAAAGCCACCCACTCTCAACTCCGTGGTCAGCTGCACCAGAACCATGTGCTTGGTGGTTCTGCTTCATCACTAAACCTTCTTTCCAATCAGCCTCCATGTTTCTAGTGTCAGGGTTCCGACGGATGCCCTAATTAAATCATGAGCCTCGAGTCAAGCTTCAAAAGAAATCCAGTTATTTATTAGGAGCTCCATGTCGGCATGTACCCAAATGAAGCCAACTCTGACCTCACGTAATTTACAGCCCTAATCATGACCGTTTCCTTCCTCCCCCCAGCGTGTGTCATAAATTACATTCCCAACGAAGCAATTTCCCCTCCAGCCGCTGTGGGTAACCCTGGGAGACAGCCTTGAGAATGATATGTCTGGAATGTGCTCCTGTCTTTGGCTGCCATGTTACTTCCTCGGTTTCCCATCCCCCTGCCTATGGCAACTCGAGAGCAGGCCAGGGATGCTTTGTGAGTTGACATTTAGTGTCTTTCTCCCGGCTTGGAACTGAACCAGATGGCTATTTCTTCCCACAAGGTGGAACCCAAGGCAGAAGGAACGAGGAGGGAAAGAGAAGGCAGAAGAGCTCATTGTGATGGATGGATCTTGACAGACTTGAACGCTGGGCCCTATCTAACAAAATGAAATTCAATGTAGAGAAAAGTAAAGTCCTACACTTAGGTAAAAAAACCAAAAGTATACATATAAACTGGGTGACACCAGGCTTAATAGCAGTGACTGCGAGAGGGATCTTGGAGTCCTAGTGGACAACCAGCTAAACATGAGCCAGCAGTGTGCAGCGGCAGCCAAAAAAGCCAATGCAATCCTAAATTGCATTAACAGAGGGATACAATCAAGATCAAGTGAGGTACTAATACCACTCTATAAAGCCTTAGGGGAGACATGATGGCAGCGTTCCAATATTTGAGGGGCTGCCCCAAAGAGGAAGCGGTCAAGCTATTTTATAAGTAATAATGGATGGAAACTGATCAAGGAGAGATTCAACCTGGAAATAAGGAGAAATTGATGGTGAGGAGAATCAACCAATGGAACAGCTTGCCTTTGGAAGTTTTGGGGAGCTTCATCACTTGAGACTTTCAAGAAGAGATTGGACTGCCATTTGTCTGAAATGGTGTAGGGTCTCCTGCTTGAGCGGGGGGTTGGACTAGATGACCTATAAGGTCCCTTCCAACTCTGTTAATCTGTATCTGAAAGATGCGCTTGGCAATTTTGCTGAAACTTCTTCCCAACTGGGAAGATGCTTCTGTTTGTTTTCTCAGCTTGAAAGTGTCTTTCAGGTTCTCTCCGGGGTGCTTCCGATGCTGCTAGAGATATCAGAGAAGAGGACTACTGTGGAGCATCCTTGGCTGCCGAGATTTCCCCAGGCTAAAAAAAAAAAAAAAGGATTCCTTGGAAGAGTTTCCTCCTGAAGTCTCTCTTTGGAGTGGAATGGAAATGTGGGAAGCCTGGGAGGCTGTAGGTTGTGGAGAGAGGACGTTCTGTTGTGTGGTTTCTTCTCCATTGCAGCTGCTCCTGTTCCCCATTGCAGGGGCTGCCCCCTCATATCTCCTTTTGGAATGAAGGGTGGGTGGTGTCAGACCTGCCATGCACCCGCCCTGCTTAACAGATTAACAGAGTTGGAAGGGACCTTGTAGATCATCTAGTCCAACCCCCCACCCAAGCAGGAGACCCTACACCATTTCTGACAGATGGCAGTTCAGACTCTTCTTGAAAGCCTCCAGTGATGAAGCTTCCACAACTTCTGAAGGCAACTTCTGTTCCATGGGTTGATTGTTCTCACTGTCTGAAAATTTCTCCTTATTTCTAGGTTGAATCTCTCCTTCATCAGTTTCCATCCATTATCCTTTCTCTGGCCTTCAGGTGCTTTGGAAAATAGCTTGACCCCCTTTTCTTTGTGGCAGCCCCTCAGATATTGGAACACTGCTATCCTGTCTCCCCTGGTCCTTCTCTTGATTAGACTAGCCATGCCCAGTTCCTGCAACTGTTCATCGTATGTTTTAGCCTCCAGTCTCCTAATCATCTTGGTTGCTCTTCTCTGTCAGGCTGTCATAAGTAATGGGGAAAGCTCTGGGGTGGGCGAGGGGGGGTGAAGCGGCTACAGCCTGTTCCAAGGTCACCCAACGGAACGCAACACATTCAAGTCCGCACAGCTGGGTACTCTTACCAAAACAATTTATTTTAAAAAATTTGGACATGGGGGGCGGATCCCAAGGGAAAAGTTAACTGCTTGGTTTTGGTGGGAAACTCTAGATTTGGCTTTACTACTCTGTAACCACTTGGCCTTAGTAAAATATATGTCAGCGTTCTGAATGATGCACCCATTGAAAGCAGAACTCCGAGGCAGGTAGATTCCTCAAAGGACAATTTTATTGGATACATCATATCGGCACAACCGGTGAAAACCGACTCTGAAGGTTTCCGGCGGTTTTCACCTAATTAAAAGATCAATACTTCTCCCCTCCCAGGTATCATCAGTCACATTGTCCAATGAATATGGCTGGCAGGATCCTCTCCTCCTTCACCAGCCACCTGTTACGATGACCTTGGTTCCCACAGGGAAACTTTTTATTTTGACTTGTAAGCTGGGCTACCTACTTCCCCTCTCCCTTCCCTCTCTCAGGCTTTGTGGCAACTGTGAGGCAGGACAAGGTTCGCTTCAGACAGTATACTTTTAACTGCCATGGCTGTGGAAGGCTTTCTTTTCTATTGACCAAGATGGGACGGCTGACATGTGGTAATCCAAGAAGCCTGGAGAAAGGACTATTTTCAGGGAAAATATGGCCTTTACACACATGTCTTGGTCCCCTCGTTGCTAAATACCTTCCTAAATACCTATAGAACCTCAGACTCCAACTATAAGAATATCACTGCCGTTTTCTTGCTTGAAAGAGTTTTGCAAATATTTTTTTTCCAACACTAAATAGAAGTTACAGTATTAGGGAAAGATTGCCAGGGGAGTAGTTTTTAAGTTTGTCTTCTAAGTCCAAGACGATACAGACTCTGAATTCAAATCTGTTAAATACACATTGACTGAAGGCACATGGTGGTGCAAAGTGAGGGGTTTTTGGAGGAGGGGGGGAAGAGTGGAAAAAATATTCTGCAGCGGATTCATCAAGTTCCATCTCAGTTATTGGTCCCCATAATGGTCACACTGAGGTTCCTGGGAAAGCCCACAAATTGAACATGAACACAACACTTGCCTATTTGAGATCCACAACAGCTGGCTTTATAATGTTGTGATGTAAGACTCACTTGTTAAAGGTGGGGAACACCACGTTTGATCCCGTCTCAAACTGCAAGCGAAGCCACTAAGATCTGTGATCCAAATTGAAGTCCTATTGGACAGCCACTTAAATATGAGCCAGCAGTGTGCAGCAGCCACCAAAAAGGCCAATGCAGTCCTAGGTTGTGCCAAAGGAATAATATCAAGATCATGTGAAATGTTAGCACCACTTTATACTGCTTTGATAAAACCACACTTGGGTCGCCACAATGTAAAAAAGATGTGGAGACTCTAGAAAGAGTGCAGAGAAGAGGAACCAGGATGATTAGGGGACTGGAGGTTAAAACATATAAAGAATGGTTGCTGGAATTGGGTATGTCTAGTGTAATGAAAAGAAGGACTAGGGGTGACATGATAGCAGTGTTCCAAGATCTAAAGGGTTGCCTTTAGATATTCCAAAGAAGAGGGAGTCAAGCTATTCTCCAAAGCACCTGAGGGTAGGACAAGAAGCAATGGGTGGAAACTAATCAAGGAGAGAAGCAACTTAGAACTAAGGAGAAATTTCCTGACAGTTAGAACAATTAATCAGTGGAACAACTTGCCTCCAGAAGTTGTGAATTCTCCAACACTGGGAGTTTTTAAGAAGAGATTGGACAACCATTTGTCTGAAATGATATAGGGCTTGCTGCCTGAGCAGGGGGTTGGACTAGAAGATCTCCAAGGTCCCTTTCAACTCTGTTATTCTCTACTGAATTGTTTTGACGGTTTGATTCACTGAAATATATTTCTGTGTGCACATCCCCCAAAAGCCCACTGAATCATCTGATTGATTCGTATGCACTTGATTTGATTTGATAACTAAATTGACTCTGTTATTTGATTTGAGGAGTCCATTTTAAGCTATGTCTCATTCAAATCACCTGCAAATCGACATCTCCAAATCGAAGCTCCTCACAGCCCTAACAATCACCATGATAAATAACCGAAGTCATAATTTAACTGTAGTCCTGGCGAATAAGCATTTCAATCTGCCCTAAATCTCTCATAATTCTGCTTCATTGATAATGCCTGGGTTTCAGCACTTTGAGGGATGTGGGAAAATTCCCCATTGCTTTGCTCTGCATCACAATCCTGCTATATAAATTGCTGTACGATCTGTACCTAAACTAAATTGCAGTAACTCCGTACCTCTACTCTCCAGGAAATTATTCCAGCCTTTGAAATAATTTTATTTACCTCTTTCGGCATGTTTTTCAGTTCCAAAGAGCCCTACCAATATGCACTATGTATCATCTTAATATTTTGTTGTGTACACGTATATAAAATAATCACACAATAGAGAGCACACCAAATTGCCCAGAGGGGACATAAAGCTTAGCTATAAAATAGACTTTTGAAAATATTCAAATAGTTAAAAGCCACAGTTGCACAACGAGGACTGCAGGGTGAGTAGATTTTTTTTCCTCAAATGAAAAACTGAACAGGGCAAGATCATTTTATATTCCCTGAGAATACTGTGTAGAAATGAAAGTAGGGATGGGAATTTTTTTTTTGTCCAATCTTCCTTTTACAAGAAGGCGTATTATCTCAATTTCAGGGTAATCTGTAACAATAGTGATTTAAAAATGTACAACTTAATGAATGAGTGAACACAGAATCTAGAGGAATAAAGGCTCAGCATATCCCCAGCCCAATTCCTGTTTAATTTCTCATCAGATACGTGGGTGATTTTATCCTCATTTGGAAAATAGAAGTGAGCAGTTGGCCAAGAGATCTGTATAATCCTTGCAGGGGGGTTTCTTGGCAAATGGAATCAGGAACAAAAGATACCACAATTTCTCTTAGAAACCTATATTTGCTATCTCAGCCAGACCTTCCTGGAGCCCAGGGGTAAGGGCTGTGTTACACAGCAGCCTCCCTCCGTTGTTGTGTAGAAAACAACATTTGTACCCATTAATAAAGCATATTAGGAAGACTTTGCCATCTATCCATGAGAACAAAAATCAATTTGTGGTGCATTGCACAAAAACAATTTTAGCCTGCTGTGCACACAAAATGAACAGCAAACTCTCTCTCCAGCAAAGACAGGCAAGGAGGGTGGGGGGCAGATAGTAACATAGAATTGTAGAATCATAGGGCTGGAAGGGACCTTGGAGGTCTTCTAGTCCAACCCGTGCTCAAGTAGGAGTCCTTATACCATTCTGGACCAATGGTTGTCCAATTTCTTCCTGAAAACTCTCCAGTGATGGAGAACTCACAACTGAAGCCGTTCCACTGGATAATCATTCTGTCAGGAAATCCCTGCAGATCTTCAGGTTGGAGCTCTCTTTAATGAGCTTCCACTCCTTGCTTCTTGTCTTGCCCTAAGGTGCTTTCTAGAATAGGTTGTCCCCACCCCCTAATCTCTGTGACAGCCCCTCAGCTACTGGAAAACAGATACCCCTAATGTCAGTCAGTTGCCAGAAGAAGCCAAATTAGGAAGCTGAGCAGAGAGGAACTGATCAGGTCTGAGCCAGCCCAGGCTGGGATAAGATGGCTTGTTATCCTCAAAAGTTATAAAGTTTTTGTTGGTTGCATTCCAGAACTGCCATTTCAAAGTTTGAACATGGAGGAAAAAATCAATTGGTGCCCAGAAGAGCCAGGTTAGAACATCAATACCATTTCAAAATCTATCATTTATAAACCACCTGTCAACCCTGAAGCTGGCCTCGCTGAGGCCATTTTCTATTTCTATTCCCCCCTCCCTATCCCTCAGCTCCAGTGTGGCAACACTGAAGCCTCAAAATGGCTTCCGTCAGGTCAGCTTCAGGGTTGACAGGCGGCCCCCCTTAATTGAAAAGGACTTCCTGCAAAGAAAAGTAATCGCAAAGAGGTTACTTATGGTTCAGTCTAACCTCCTCTTCCTCCCCCTGGGGGCCTTTTAGGTTTCTGGGGGATACTCGTCATGAAACTGTTTGACCAACCTATCTGCCTTCACATTCCAGCTCTTGACCCAAGTAGGTTCGGAGAGTGGGTACCCCTTCCATTGCACTAGGTACTGCAACTGGCCCCTGTGCAATTTAGAATCCAGGATTTTCTTTATCTCGTAATGTGTCTCCCCTTGCACCACTATTGGTTTTGGGGCTGCCCGATCTACCGGTCTGATCTGGGAGCCTACCGCCGGCTTTAACAAGCTGCTGTGAAAGACCAGACGGACTTTCCCTAACAAGCGGGGGAGTTTAAGTTGTACTAAAACAGGGTTGAGTACTTTCACTATAGGGAAAGGCCCTATGAATTTTGGTCTTCAGAATAAACACGGATACCATTTAGAATAAAAATTGCCAATAAATACAGTGGAATAGGAGCAAAATCATCTGCAGAATAGGGCTGAGAATGTCAAGAGAGCAACTACAAGCATGTATTAGAAGCCCTGCTCCAAGGGCTGCCATCTTGACTTTGTGCCCCTGGACAGACAGGAGCTTGTTTTCAGTGCTTCCTTGGCATATCAAGAGGTTATAAGAGCCATGGTGGTGCAGTGGTTAGAATGCAGTATTGCAGGCTAACTCTGCCCACTGCCAACAGTTTGATCCTGACTGGCTCAAGCCTTCCATCCTTCCGAGGTGGGTAAAATGAGGACCCAGATTGTTGGGGGCAAGAGGCTGACTCTGTAAACTGCTTAGAGAGGGCTGGAAAGCACTGTGGAGCCATGGTGGCACAGTAGTTAGAATGCAGTATTGCAGGGAAATTCTGCTCACTGCGAAAGGTTTGATTCCTTTGATTCTATATAAGTGCTATTGCTATTATTTCATCCTTCATCTTCCTCAATTTCTACCAACATTCACATCCTTCCTTTTTACGGTAAATGAAGAGGAGAAAAGATGTGTAAGTGGGACACTGACTGGACCATAGGCATAATGGTGACAATGGTGGACTACGATGGGGAAAACCTGGGTCTAAGCTCACCTCTGCTTTGAAAATGCATAGCGGGACTGTAAGCAGTCATCCTCTCTCATGGGGACTGGAACAATCAATCAATCAATCAATCAATCAATCAATCAGAATAGAGCTGGAAGGGACCTTGGAGGTCTTCTAGTCCAACCCCCTGCTCAAGCAGGAAAACCTATACCATCTCAGACAAGTGACTGTCCAGTCTCTTGTTAAAAACCTCCAGTGATGGAGCACCCACGATTTCTGGAGGCAAGCTGTTCCACTGGTTAATCGTCCTCATCGTTAGGAAGTTTCTCCTTAATTCCAGGTTGCTTCTCTCCTTGATCAGTTTCCATCCGTTGTTTCTTGTCTTGCCTTCTGGTGCTTTGGAAAATAAGATGTCCCCCTCTTCTTTGGGGCAGCCCCTTAAATACTGGAATACTGCTACCATGTCACCCCTAGTCTTTCTTTTCTCTACTGTAGACTGGCCATACCCAATTCCCGCAACCGTTCTTCATATGTTCTTGTCTCCAGGCCTTTAATCATCTTTGTTGCCCTTCTCTGCAACTAAGAAGAATTGCTTGTGGGTGACCCAAGTTCAAGTTCCCCTGGAAAATCCTGGTGTGATTTTGGGCATAGGATGTTGTTGGAGATAAAAGGACGGAGATCAGCAGGAAAGCTGCCTTGAGTTATTGGAGAAATGCTGGAATATAAATCTAACAATGAGACCAATAACAGCCAAGCCTGCAAAGATGCTTGCTGTGAGTCTTTTCTGAAAGACTTTGATTAAAAGTGCTCATAAACATGGACAATAAATTGTATTACATAAATTGCTCAGCATTTATTCTCAAAACTGCATTTTTAATATATTTGAACGTACATCGCAATAAAGAATTGGTTAGAAAGGCAACATAGTTTAGACAAATTGCAATTAATTTAATGACATAGAAAGCTACCATGACTGCCCCAGGCTTTGTGAATTATCTTTCTACTTCACCTCAGCCTAATCTTCGTGAGAAAATCCACCTTGCTGTATCAAAGTCAAAAGGCTTCAGGGTTTTGTAACAGTATCAAATATTTATAAAGTTTGTCCGAAAATGGAGGGTAGCTGCATTCATATACAATAATCATCATGTAACTTATTTGACACCTGGGCCAGGTATTAAAAAGACACGTTTGGAAATCAGAGATGTGGGGCTGCCACAAAGAAGAGGAGGGCAACTTATTTTCCAAAGCACCAGAAAGCAAGACAAGAAACAATGGATGAAAACTATTCAAGGAGAGAAGCAACCTGGAATTAAGAAGAAGCTTCCTAACAGTGAGATCAATTAACCAGTGGAACAGCTTGCCACCAGAAATTGTGGGCGCTCCATCACTGGAGGTTTTTAAGAAGAGACTGGACAGCCTCTTGTCTGAAATGGTATAGAGCAGTGATGGCGAACCTTTTTGGCACCGAGTGCCCAAACCAGAACGCGCGTGCATGTGCGTGCGCCGGAGCACCAGAAACCCAAAGACCAGCTGGCCACCACCAAAAACGGCCCCAAAAATGGCCTGAAAACGGCCCCCAAAACAGCCTGAAAACAGCCCAGAAAACGGCCCAAAAATGGCCCAGAAAACAGCCCGGAAAATGGCCCGGAAAACAGCCTGAAAACGGCCCGGAAAATGGCCTGGTTTTTGGCTGTTTTCAGGCCATTTTCCGGTGCTCCAGCATCCGCGAAGACCGGAAACCAGAAGACCAGCTGGCGACAGTGCGCATGCCCACAGAAAGGGCTCTGCATGCCACCTCTGGCACGTGTGCCATAGGTTCGCCATCATGGGTATAGAGTCTCATGCTTGAGCAGAGGGCTGGACTAGAAGACCTCTAAGGTCCCTGCCAACTCTATTCTAATTAATTGATTGAAATGTGAACATGAGACAACAGTATAATATAGTTGCCAAAAAAAAAAAAAAGAGTGAAAGCAATTGAAATCCTAGCTTTATAAATAGAAGAATTAAGTTCAAGATCAAGAGATCTCATTATTCCCCTTAGTCTATACTGGTCACCTAAATTGTTAATCCATTTCTGGCACCACATTTTAGGAAGAATATTGACAAGCTGCAGCATATCCAGAGGAGACAAAGACGATAAGAGGCTTCGACGGAAAAACATACTAGAAACAGTTGGAGAGATTTGGTATGCTTGTCCTGAGGAACAAAAGATTGCAGGAAAACATGTTAGCTTTGAAAGGTGTCATGTACGTAGAAATGTGTCACATTAGTACAATAGTCATCGAGAAAGGTGTCATAACAATATTTGATGAGTAACATGTAGAAGACGGGGCAGAATTGCTCAGAAGATAAGAAACAGAAGGTTCAAATTACAAGGAAGGACAATGGGGTCGGACATCAGTAAGAATTTTCTTACTTTAAGACTGCTCAACAATTGAATATAATGTTGTGGGTGCTGATGGACTCACCTTCGGAGGTGTTTAACAAGCTGGGTGGCCATCTGTTGAGGATGCTGTAGGAGGGGATTCCTGCACTGCATACGGGAGAGACCAGGGATGGTGTGGTGGCCTAGAGGCGGAGCTCTCGCCTCACAATCAGGAGGCTGTGGGTTCGATCCTAGGTAGAGGCAGGTATTTCTCTCTCTGGGCACAATGAGAATATATCTGCTGAACAAAACTCCGCATTGGTGACAGGAAGGGCATCCGGCCAGTGAACACTCAGCTCCATTCAGTTGCCCAGACTCCACCCCGCAAAGGATTATGGGGTCGTTAAAAGAAGAAGAAGAAGATGATGATACGGGAGAGACCAGGGGTCTCCAACCACCGGGCCACAGCCCACTACCGGAACCGGGCCGTGCAAGCGGTGGGTGAGCAGCGTGTGCAGCTCCTCACACAAGCGCCAGGTGCTTGCGCTCCCACCCTCAGCTCCACTTGAGCGAGCAGTGGGTGCTTGCGCTTGTGCAATGGAGCTTCCCAAGTGCCCACTGGTCGTGTGAGTGGAGCTTCCCAAGTGCCCACTGGTCGTGTGAGTGGAGCTACACGCACGAGTGGCAGACACTTGCGCTTGCACAAATGGAGCTGCGTGAATGCGCATGCGTGCGCCTGCCACTCGCTGGGAACTATCCCCCCTCCACTCACACGAGCCAAGCTGGGAAGGCTGGGATAGACAATATCAATGTTTCTTAACCTTGGTCACTTTAAGACCACGGTTGAGAAATACTAGACTAGATATACTGGACTAGACTAACTTTTAACAGATCTTACAGAAAATGTTATCATTCAACATTTAAACTAATTAAAACAAAGACAAAACACTTAATATAACTGAGTAATTATACCGAAATTGCCTAGGTATCTTCCTGGTTATTGATAATTCAGGAAATCTATGCTTTGAATGGTTGAAGACTTAAAGTGGGTTTTGTATTGGGATAGAGCAGGGGTGTCAAAACTCACGGCCCATGGGCCGGATACATCACACGCTGGCCACGCCCACCCCCAGTTTAACGAAGGGGAAAAAAGTTGCAATACGTCACATGACGACGCCATGTCGTCCTGAGTTTGACACCCCTGGGATAGAGGTTCTTTATCCATTGTTACATCCGATTCCACTTTCAGCTAAGTTTCTCAGGATGCAGCTTCAACCATGCACTGCCACAACAGTCATTGGATACATGGACTGGAAAACAGTGGGAGTTGGGGGGGTCCATCATTCTGATGGCACATGCTGGTTTTTAACAAGTTCATTGATACCTAGAACCAATCAGGAGGCAGGTCCTAAACACGTGGACGTAAGCAAAGGAACCAATCAGAATAAGAGGGTCTGCATAGACACAACTTTGAGCTGTGGTGGCGCAGTGGTTAGAGTGCAGTACTGCAGGCTATTTCTGCTGACTGCCGGCTGACTGCACTTTGGCAGTTCAAATCTCACCAGGCTCAAGGTTGACTCAGCCTTCCATCCTTCTGAGGTCGGTAAACTGAGGACCCAAATTGTTGGGGGCCATAGGCTGACTCTGTAAACCGCTTAGAGGGGGCTGTAGAGCACTGTAAAGCGGTATATAAGTCTAAGTGCTATTGCTATTGTCACTGCATGCCCCAAAGTGGCCCTACTGGAAGACTATAGAAGGCAGCAAGCCAAATAAAACTCTAAATATTAAAAAAAAAATTCTAAATAAAATTCCCTGCAGTGGTCACTGCACGGGAAATTCAAGTGTGAATGAAAAAGGCTGTTTGCATAGGGCCGGGATCTTCTTCCCAGCAATATAGGTAGTCCTCGACTTACAACAGTTCACTTAGTGACCGTTGAAAGTTACAATGGCACTGAAAAAAATGACTTATGACTTACACTGTTGGTTTGAGGTTGGCGATTGGGTTGCAAACGTTTTGTCCCCATTCGAGGAGACATCTTCAGTGCGCTTTGGATTGTGCTTGTCTGGGGGAGCGCCGGCCTTTAAATACCTCTCTGAGTCCTTGGTCTGATTTGGGGTTGTGTGATTGTCTGGCTGTAGTTGCTGAGTCATAGTCCTTGATTTTAAGTACCGTCTGTGGGGTGTAAATTAGTGCTGGTGTTGTTGTTCGGATGTCTTCTGATGATGTCATGGTCTGGTTTCGGGTTGATTTGATCGGCTGCGTGTGATGTGGTCCGATTTCTTGTGATCTGTCAAGTTATCCTTCCTATTACCTAACTCCTTTTCTACTTATGACTATAACCTTGTTGCTTGTATCTTTACGATTTATATTGGTTTTTTTTTCCCATTTCCTAGTATGGTTTGATTGCTTATTTAGTATCCTATGACTATCACTAAGTGTTGTATCTTATGATTCATGATGAATGTATTTATGATGACTATGATCATGATTCATCACTTATATTATTTATGTACACTAAGAGCTTATGCACCGAAGACAAATTACTTTTGTGTCCAATCACAGTTTGCCAATAAAGAATTCTATTCTGTTCTGTTCTGTTCTGTTCTACTCTACTCTTCTCTACTCTACTCATTANTTATTTAGTATCCTATGACTATCACTAAGTGTTGTATCTTATGATTCATGATGAATGTATTTATGATGACTATGATCATGATTCATCACTTATATTATTTATGTACACTAAGAGCTTATGCACCGAAGACAAATTCCTTGTGTGTCCAATGACACTTGGCCAATAAAAAATTCTATTCTATTCTATTCTATTCTATTCTATTCTATTCTATT
>QLTV01012192.1:591475-602104 GCA_003457575.1 Thermophis baileyi
TAAACTACGCGATTATGAATGAAACATGTGACAGTGATACCCATTGTCATCAGGGCACTTGGTACCATGTCCAAGAATTTTACAAAATGCATCAATAAATTGCAGCTTCCTGCAATAACACCAGCGGAACTGCAAAAAAACTGTGCTACTCGGAACATTGTACATCTTAAGAAGATACTTGGTTGATACCTAGGACGCTGGCAGCAACCTGTATCAACCATCAGCGCCAGTCAATGATATTTGTGATGCATCTTTAAATGTTCAGTTGACTGAGTTTCATGTTTAATGAATAAAAGAAATAATAATATGAATACAAGGCTGAAAAATGTTACCTTTCTCTGCTCACTGGGAAAATGTGTACATGAAAACAATCCTCAAAGGCTAAACCCATTACTTTTGGGAAACACATTAATGCCTTTACCCTTTTGGACAGAAAAGATATTAGTGTAATTTAAGCCACTCATCAGTTCACCTCCATGCCTGAAACACCAGGATTGCTAATTCTTGGAGTAATTGCTGCTGTATCATAAACCCTTGATACCAATCAGGCCAATAAATAGGCTTCCCAAACCAGCATTAAGGGATTGGATTTCTTTCAGTCGCAGAGATAAAAAAAACCTTTAGAGTCAGGCAACTAAGATTCATTGGTCACATCTTTGGCTCCTTGGCAGATTTCTGGGTTGGGTGCAAGTTGTGTGACACATCCCAGGAGTTGCAAGGATGCCATTTCAACAGGTATTAGATTAATCACTGTTCGTTGGTGGACAAGCTTTCTTGGAAACCTTTCTCGTGAAATGCTGGATGAGTTTTTCAGAAACCAGCAGAGAGTATATTGTGTATAAGGGACAATATACCTAATATTACACATCTTGACCGCAGCAAAGATTGTATATGCGCAGCAGTGGAAGAGTGAAAATACCCCTTCAGAGGAAGAGACGATAAAGAAGATACTAGTCTGTGCGGAAATGGACAGACTAACGTTAAAAATAAAAGATAAAGGAGACACAGAATACTATGCTATATGGAATAGATTTTATTGATGGTTAGAAACACAAGGTGGAAGTTGGAATATGTATTAGAATGTAGGTATTAGAATGATAGATAAGTTTACACTCTAGAATATGAGGGTTAAAAATAATTGTACAACACTAGCACTGTTTAAAATAGTATATATATGCTATTTGTTTTCACCTTTGTTTTATGGCAAGTGGAATACCAGGACAATTACACTGTATTCAATATATCTATATGCAAACAATAAAATATATATTTAAAAAAAGAAGAAGAAGAAGAGAGAAACCAGCAGAGGGGAAAAGGTAGAGATTGTGTTTTGACAAGCTCCCAATATATCGGTGTAACTTCTATTGTATGCAGTCCAGGTGGAACGAGTCAAAGATTGATGGATCAGAATGGTGGACGGATGAAAGAACAAATATGTGAAATTTCGAGTCTTTCCATGAGAGACTAAGGAGTTGGTCTTGTTTGGGGAGTAAGTACGATAGAACTCTGAATATTTAAAGGGGTGCCCCAGAAATGAATGTCAAGAGTTGCTCCTTCTTTTCTAGGACATAGGATATTATTTATTTATTTATTTATTTATTTATTTATTTATTTGTCAAGCGTATATATGATTACGAACAAAGTATAAACAGAGTATAAACATGTTTGTGAATATATAAGTACAAGCATGGTTATGAGTACAAGAAATTTAACGAGTATATGGGTACATTAGGACAGGGACGGTAGGCACGCTGGTGCGCTTATGCACGCCCCTTACAGACCTCTTAGGAATGGGGTGAGGTCGACGGTGGACAGTCTAAGGTTAAAGTTGTGGGGGTTTGGGGAAGAAACTACAGATTCGGGTAATGTATTCCAGGCATTGACCACTCTGTTGCTGAAGTCGAATTTTTTGCAATCTAGTTTGGATCGGTTTACGTAAAGTTTGTATCTATTGTGTGCTTGTGTGTTGTTGCGGTTGAAGCTGAAGTAGTCATTGACAGGTAGGACATTGTAGCAGATAATTTTGTGGGCTACACTTAGGTCAGATCGAAGGCGGCGTAGTTCTAAGTTTTCTAGTCCCAACATTTCAAGTCTGGTTGCATAAGGTATTCTGTTGCGAACAGAAGAATGTAATACTCTTCTAGTGAAATATCTCTGGACATTCTCAATTGTGTTAATGTCTGATATGTAGTGTGGGTTCCAGACAGATGAGCTGTATTCGAGAATTGGTCTAGCAAATGTTTTGTATGAGATTCTGATCAAATGTTAGAATTTTTTTTTCTTAAAGTACGACTGGGTTGGCCTGGGAGTAACATCCCACAGAGGTGATGGATTCCCCTTTCTTGGGTAAATGCCTATGGAGATCCTGAGTCATCCAGGTTATGGTTGTCCCAAAGGTGCTTTTTCAAGAGGCAACCGGACTTTCCTGTTTTTCTTTGAAGATGTTTCGCTTCTCACCCAAGAAGCTGAAGAAAAAGAAGAAGCTGAAGAAGCTTCTTGGATGAGAAGTGAAGTGTCTTCAAAGAAAAACCAGAAAGTCCAGTTGCCTCTTGAAAAAGAGCACCTTTGGGTAAGTTCAAGCAGAGGCTGGGCAGTCGGCTCCAGGGGATGTTTTAATCTGGATTCTGCACTTCTAACAGCCTACAATTGTCAAAGGAGCTCCTAAAGCAAAGGTCTTCAAACTTGGCAACTTTAAGACTTGTGGACTTCAACTCCCAGAATTCTCCAGCCAGCGGAGTTGAAGTCCACAAGTCTTAAAGTTGCCAAGTTTGGGGACCCCTGTCCTAAAGCGATTCTGGGCCTCATTGCCCCATCATCAAGTACCACCCAACAGCCCAGCTCCAATTGCTTTAGGGGACGTAGCCTCACATACATCAAAGTGAATGTTCTTCCAAAGGGGAGCCGTTCTCGGGGTATTATCTGGGTTGAACCATGACAGGGTTCTCTGCACTGTTAGTTTAGCCATCTCTGTGGAGAATCAGGGTCCCTCCTGAGTCATGAAAGTGGCCAGGGAAGTGACCAGTGGTTGGATCTATTCAGCAGTGTCCATCTTAGTGAGTTGCCCCAGCCATCAAAGAATTGGGCGGTATGTTCCTTCCTCAAGAAGTTGTCCTTGGATCCAATGATAACTTTTTGATAACTACAATCCCAGGTGCTTTTTCAGGAGGCAACTGGACTTTCTTGTTTTTTCTTTTGAAGATGTTTCGCTTCTCATCCAAGAAGCTTCTTCAGTTCTGACAGGATAGTGGGGAATGGAAGGATTTATACTCCTTGCAAACAGTCCTGTTGCCTCCTGAAAAAGCACCTTTGGGACAACCATGACTTGGATGACTGAGAATCTCTACAGACCTTTAGCTATACAATTTGGGATGAGCACCCTTTGAATGGTGTGGGAGTAGGAATGGATTTCCAGAGGAAAAATTGCAGACTACAGGAACCATTTGCATTACTCAGGTGACCCTGAGGACAAAGATAAACCTCCAAGTGCTTCAACGACCCTCTAAAAGGATAGCAATAGCAATAGCACTTAGACTTATATACCATTTCACAGTGCTTTTACAGCCCCTCTCTAAGCAGTTTACGGAGTCAGCATATTGCCCCCAACAATCTGGGTCCTCATTTTACCCACCTCGGATGGATGGAAGGCTGAGTCAACCTTGAGCCTGGTGAGATTTAAACTGCCAAATTGCAGGCAACTGGCAGGCAGCCAGCAGAAGTAGCCTGCAATACTACATTCTAACCACTGCACACCATGGAAGGAAGGAAGGAAGGAAGGAAGGAAGGAAGGAAGGAAGGAAGGAAGGCAGGCAGGCAGGAAGGAAGGAAGGAAGGAAGGAAGGAAGGAAGGAAGGAAGGAAGGAAGGAGAAAAGGAAGAGCAATATCAATAGCACTTAGAGTTATATACTGATTCACAATGCTTTACAGCCCTCTCTAAGTGATTTACAGAGTTAGCATATTGCCCCCAGCAGTCTGGGTCCTCATTTCACCAACCTTGGAAGGATGGAAGGCTGAGTCAACCTTGAGTCAGAGGTGGGTTCCTGCCAGTTCGGACTGGCTCTATAGAACTGGTAGCGGCTGGACATGCCCCCGAACCGGCTCTCTTGGCAGCGCCATAGGCGCCGCCATCTTGTTTTTTTGCTTCTGCGCAAACGCAGAAGCTGTTTTTTGCTTCCGCGCATGCGCAGAAGCTTGGTTTTTAGCACTGCGCATGCGCACGCCCGCACGGCACACCCGCGCGGCGTGCAAGGTGCGCGCGCCCACGCGGCGCGTGAGGAAGCTAACCGCAAGCGAGGTAAGTTAGAACCCACCCCTGTCTTGAGCCAGTTAGAATCGAACTGTTGGCAATTGGTAGAATTAACCTGCAATACTGAATTCTAACCACTGTGCCACCCCAGCTCTCATTGCAGTGTAGTCTGCATGGGGCAGCTCTTAAGACCATTGGAAGCTTCAAGTGGTCCAGAACTCAGAGGCAAAGCAAGGTGAATTGCAGATTTCTATGTAGCTGATCTTCCATTTTATTGAAGAAAGGACGATAATTCAGAACGTGGCTTCTTCTTCTCAGATGTCCTAAGGGTGCTGGGTTGTCAGACTTCACTTTGAAATTTCCCTTTTGACAAAATCTGACAATTAGTAGTGAGTTTGTAAGAGAGGTGAGATAATTGTTAGAAATTGTTTTCCTCCCCTTTGCCCAAAATATTTCTTTCCTCTGTGAAGTGTAATTCTGTTTTCAGCCTGACAGGCAAAGATGAATTGATCAGTGAATCATTAGTGATTGCTGGGTTGCCAGTAATCTTAATGGCCACACATTCATTTTCTGCAAATCTAAGGCAGCCCAAAGAAGAAACATATACACCTTGGGCTTTTAAAAGGCTAATTACTCAGAGCTAAAACCAATCAAAGAACAACTTTGCTTGATTGGGTTGAAATGGGAGTGCGGAAGAGTCAGGAAATGTAAACAGTAACTGAGTGTTCTTAACAGCACTGCAGGTTGATTGTTAACTAAAGAGTCCTGGAAAATGCAACCACATTGTGGGGAAATATTGGAAAACGCCCCCCCCCGGCCCGTTTGGGCCAGCAGAGGCACCGGGGGCCAGTCCTTTGATATTTCCAGGCCGGCCCCAGAGGTCAGTTCTAAGCTTTGAGTTTGACACCCCTGGACTAGACAGTTCAACTTATCTGAAATAATATAGGCTCTCCTGCTTGAGCAGGGAGTTGGACTAGAAGACCTCCAAGGTCCCTTCCAGCTCTGATTAAAGCAGAAAGTAAACAAGCCAACCTAGCAGTTCGAAAGCACGTAAAAAATGCAAGTAGAAAAATAGGGACCGCCTTTGGTGGGAAGGTAACAGCGTTCTGTGCACCTTCGGCGTTTAGTCATGCCGGCCACATGACCACGGAGACGTATTCGGAAAGCGCTGGCTCTTCGGCTTTGAAACGGAGATGAGCACCGCCCCCTAGAGCCGGGAACGACTAGCACATATGTGCGAGGGGAACCTTTACCTTTACCTTAAACAAGCATAGAATACACTGAGTGTTGAGTTTTCACACAAAACTCATAGGATCAGAACTTTGACTTCTAAAAATGACCCCCATAGACAAACTCCATACAAGAAGGAGGAGGAGGAGGGGGAGGGGGAGAAGGAGAAGGAGAAGGAGAAGGAGAAGGAGAAGGAGAAGGAGAAGGAGAAGGAGAAGGAGAAGGAGAAGAGAACGAGAAGGAGAAGAAGGAGAAGAAGGAGAAGAAGGAGGAGAAGGAGGAGAAGGAGGAGGAGAAGAAGAAGAAGAAGAAGAAGAAGAAGAAGAAGAAGAAGAAGAAGAAGAAGAAGAAGAAGAAGAAGAAGAAGAAGAAGAAGAAGAAGAAGAAGTCCCATGATCATATCAGTTATGGCCAAATGGATTCACAGAAATAGGAGGCATCCATTCACTGTACACAGATCTTCAAGGCAGGGTGCCCATGGTGACTTCTGACATCTAGCATCCTCCAAAATTGTGATTTCAAAATAAACAACAAGGAGGAGAGAATGTCTGCCACCCCATCACCTGGATGATGTCAAAAGAATGAACGCAGATTCTTTTCTTAGAGTGCATCACTTCATTTTATTTCACTTTGAGGCTTCCTCCAGCAGTTCCGGTAGCTGGAAGAATCTCCCAGTCAGCAACTTGTAGAAACATCTGAGCACGCACAATGCATGGCCAGAAGCTCTTAATAGAAGTGCAATTCAGGGTTACCAAGTCAGGGAAGCAAATTATGGCTGCCTTGAAGAGCCTGTGAAAAGCTTGGCTGCTGAATGCATACAGCGTTGCAGGTTTCATTTTAATTTTTGGTGTCACGGCCAGAGGTGGTATTCATTTACTTTCCCTACCGGTTTGCAAATGTGAGTGCCCGCGCATGGCCTTCCGCACATGTGCTATGCTTGCGCGCACGCCTTGCACACATGCGCACGGCTTCAAAATGAGCCTAAATAGAACGACATAGAGCCGGGCCACTACCGGTTCGCCCGAACTGGTCCGAACCGGCAGAATACCACCTCTGGTCACGGCCATAGACATCAATTCATGCAATGCTCAAGTTCAATAATATGATAGTTGGGAAAGAATGAACCTAAATTAATTCCAGACAGAAGGAAGATGCTTTTGATAAGTAAAAAAAAAGTGGACATGGGGGATGGAAGTTTAGCCTGTTTGGAAGGGGGCTGTTCTCCCCCCCCACTTCCTAAAAGTGCAGGTTTTCAGTTAGGTGGCCCCTTCTTGATTCTTAATTGATTCGTGGGTAACAAGGAACACCTTTGCAACATTCTATTTAATCCCTTTGTGAGCTGGTTAATATTTGGTGGGTGGTATCGACACGGTGCTTACATTTGTCGTGACTACTGCAACACTGTGGTGACGCGGTGTTAGAATGCAGTATTGCAGGCTAATTCAGCTCACTGCCAGGAATTCGATCCTCAAGCTTGACTCAGCCTTCCATCCTTCTGAGGTCGTTAAAATGAGGACTCGGATTGTTGGGGGCAATAGGCTGACTCTGTATGCTGCTTAGAGAGGGTGGTAAAGTACTGTGAAGTGATATATAAATCTAAGTGCTATTGCTATTGCTATTGCCCTTCCTTCCTTCCTTCCTTCCTTCCTTCCTTCCTTCCTTCCTTCCTTCCTTCCTTCCTTCCTTCCTCCCTCCCTCCCTCTTTTCCATGGTGCACAGTGGTTAGAATGCAGAATTTCAGGCAAACTCAGTGTCAGGGTTCCAAGTAACACCCCCAACGAAAGAAAACTCTGAGGCATAGATTTCCTCAAAGTTCCATTTTATTAGAGATGTCATATTGGCACATCTGGGAAAACCCGACTCTGAAAGCTTCCGGTTTTCCACACCCAAAAGAAAGTTCAAGTCCCTGCCCCAGCACCCACATGTCCATCACATGGTCCAATCAATGCACCATCCCAACTGGAGATGACTCCTAGTCACACCCCTCCAGGTGCAGGGCAGAGTGACCTTGACTCTCGGAGAAAGGAATGTTAAAATAAGATATAGTCAAAATATCTCCCCACTCAAACAATCTCCCCTCCCAGTTTCCCACAGCACTAAATGTGGCAGGCCTGAAGATCCAAGGCCCAAGATGGCTTCCAGGCCTGACACTCGGTGCACTGCCAGGAGTTCGATCCTCACCAGCTCAAGGTTGACTCAGCCTTCCATCCTTCCAATGTCAGTAAAACCCGCCCCCTTCCCATGACCCCAGTGGGAGCCTTCTTGGTAATTGGTGGTTAATTTCATTCTAGGCCTTGATGGGCAACATGGAATGAAAGGGCAGAGGAGGAAGCCAGGGGAGAAAATAGGAGAGAGGGGGGGAGAGAAGAGAGGGAAGAGGGAAGAGAGAAGAGAGAGGTAGGAGGGAGAAGAGAGAGGGGAGAGAGAGGGGGGAGGAGAGAGAGAAAGAGGAGAGAGGAAGAGAGAAGAGAGGGGGGAGAGAAGAGAGAGGTAGGAGAGAGAGAAAGAGAGAGGAGAGGGAGGGAGAAGAGGGGGGAGAGAGAGAGAGAGGAGAGGAAGGGAGAAGAGAGAGGAGAGGGAGAGAGAGAGAGAGAGGAGAGGGAGGGAGAAGAGAGAGGGGAGAGAGGGGAGAGAGAGACAGAGAGAGGTAGATACCTATTTCCCAAGAGAGAGAGGGGAGAGAGAGAGGGAGGAGAGAGAGAAAGAGGAGAGAGGGAGAGAGAAGAGAGGGGAGAGAGAAGAGAGAGGGAGGAGAGAGAGAGAGAAAGAGAGAGGAGAGGGAGGGAGAAGAGGGGAGAGAGAGAGGAGAGGGAGGGAGAAGAGAGAGGGGAGAGAGAGAGGGGAGGGAGGGAGAGGAGAGAGAGCGGGAGAGCACGCGGCTGGACTCGAGGGAGAGAGGGGGGGAGAGAAGAGAGGGAAGAAGAGGAGAGAGAGAGAGGTGAGGGAGGGAGAAGAGAGAGGGGAGAGAGAGAGAGAGAGAGAGAGGGAGAGGGAGGGGGGGGGGGAGGGGGAGAGGGAGGGGGGGAGAGAGAGAGAGAGAGAGAGAGAGAGAGAGAGAGAGAGAGAGAGAGAGAGCTTCTTAGGCAGCTCAGCGGCTGTTTGTCAGGAAACAACAGAAATGTCACGGAGATTTGTAAGTAAACGTAACCATTACATGAAAGCACTTTGACTAAAAATCACATCCAATTGCCACTTTGCTGGCTGGTCACTCCCACTGAATTAATAGAATCGTTTGGATCAGCCTGGGATTTCTGCATACAACGTAGAAACATTTCATAGACTCCTAGAGCTGGAAGGGACCTCGGAAAGCGCCTTCACATTTCTTGATATTAGAACTGAGGGGGCTTAAAGAATTTAAGGAATATAAAATAAATGGCAAAAAGCTACGTAAGAATGTAACTTAAAAAACTATTCAATGAATTAAGGGACTACACTAATTTGGAATATTTGGAAGCTTGCTGAGAGTTTGGAAATAACCAAATAAACAGTATATTTGTGGGAACATAAATCGTTTATTAGGAAAGAGATGGCTGGTTGAAATTTGAAAATAAAGAAATTTGAGACTTTGCGAGTATAGAAATAGGACACTAGAGTTTCAGATAAGAAAATGAAAGAAAAAAGAAAAGAAAAGCCTGTAGAGATAGTCCTTGACTTACAACAGTTCATTTACTGACCATTCAAAGTTACAACGGCACTGAAAAAAGTGACTTATGACCATTTTTCACACTTACGGCCACTGCAGCATCCCCATGGTCACATGATCAAAATTCAGAGGCTTGGCAAGTGGTTCATACTTATGACGGTTTCAGTGTCATGTGATCAGCTTTTGCGACCTACTGACAAGCAAAGTATTCTGATTCACTTAACAACCATGTAACTAATGTAACAAATGCAATGATTCACTTAACAACTGTGGCAAGAAAAGTTGTAAAGTGGGGCAAACTCACTTAACAAATGTTTCACTTAGCAACATAAATTTTGGGCTCAATTGTGGCCATAACTTGAGGACTACCTCTATTTTATTCTTGAAAGAAAAGAGAAGCAGTGAAATTTATATAATGCCAATGATACAACACTTGAGACAATTCAAAAGATTTTTGAAGAAGTGGGAGAGCTATTAAATTGACAGCAATAATTTCTATACCGCTGACGACTTTTTGAAGAAGACTAAAGAAAAAACCAAAAGGTAGGAAAGAAAATAATGTGGAAGAAGTTGTAGACCAACATGGCAGAGGTGACACAAATTCCAGTTGATGTAGACATGTTGGAAAATTGGAAGAAAAAAAAAGTGGATTATAAAACAGAAATGGCAACCAGAGTGGAAATACAAATGATCATCCAAGAGATGGGAAATGATTTATTATTGTATTTACAAATCTAAAGCCTTGAAGAGATGTCTGAGAAAGGAGAAAGATAGTTTGAAAGGAGATTCGATCCTTCCAGAACCTGATGAATTAAAGACCAAGATTGTCAGAAACGGAAGAAAGGAATATAAAGTTGACTTGTTTGATCAGGGCTAAAATTAGAAATACTGTATTTATATAAAATTCTGGAAATCCTTTATGGAATTTTGCCAATATTTGGACAGTAGCTACAATAGTTTTTTGGAGCTGATAATAGAGAAGTCTCTCTCTCTCTCTCTCTCTCTCTCTCTCTCTCTCTCTCTCTCTCTCTCTCTCTCTCTCTGTGTGTGTGTGTGTGTGTGTGTGTGATATTATAGAAAAAATTGAATTATGTGTATAACGTTATAGGGGTGGGAAAATATTGCATTCTTAGCATTTGTTGCAAGGACGGTCAGGAGTCACTTTTCTTTTTTTCTTTCCTTTTCTTTTTGCTCTTTGACTTCTTTTCTACTTTCCTTTTTCTTCCTGATTTCAGTATGTATCTTTTAATATCATAAAATTCTTCAATCACAAGTTGTTGTTGTTTTTTTTAAAAAAAAAAACCCTGACACTAGTTGCTGTATCTGTCATTAGTTTGGTCGTCTTTATATTTATTTTTTCATTCCATTTTTTCACTGTGCCTCTTGACTTTCATTATTAGAGTTTGCACATCCATCCATCCATCCATCCATCCATCCATCCATCCATCCATCCATCCATCCATCCATCCATCCATCCATCATCATTCTATCTATCTATCTATCTATCTATCT
>QLTV01012192.1:632523-647797 GCA_003457575.1 Thermophis baileyi
ACTGACACATTTTTTCAGGAGAAGACTGATAATCACCCACCTTTATCTCTCTTGACACGCTGCCAAAGACCTAATTGGCAAGTAGCTTTGCAAGGCCAAATGGAGCACAGAGGCAAAACGGAGCTGCTGAGTTACACCGACCATAATTGAACCAAGTTGCTTCCTGCAAAGCTCACATCCATTTGCTTCACTTTTATATCCTACGGGAGGGGCCAATCATCTCCAAGCCTTACTCCTGAGTAGCCCTTTTCCTCCGTAACTCTTCTTGCCTTCTGGCAGCTCTGCGCATGCGCGCATTGTGAACCGGCTCCCCCTGTTCCTCTGCCTCGCTCGTGTCAGCCTCTGGAGGCTCCGGAGTCAGCACAGACCTCCCAGATGGCCCAGGCTGGATCTCTGCCTCTGACACCGAGCCTTCTCCAGACTCCAGGACTGGCCCATGTTCCTCCCCAGCCTCCTCGCTGTCTGACTCTGCTGCCAGTTCCGCAGGCCACTGGCGGACCACAACACCTTCTGACAAGCAAAGTCAATGGAGAAGCCAGATTCCCTTAACAACTGTGGCACTAATTTAATGAGTGCAGCGGTTCACTTAACGACCGTGGCCAGAAAGGTCATAAAACGGGCCACAATTGGCTTAACAAATGTTTCGCTCAGCAACAAGAAATTTTGGGCTCACTTGTGGTCGTTAAGTTGAGGACTACCTGTGGAACAGTCCCAAACTGAGTCACAAATAAGCTATTTACAAACAGCTGCCATAACCCCAAGATTTGCCCTAATAAGTTTAAGAACCATTATTTTAAGCCAAGAGGTTTGCCATCCTTCAAGTTAGCACGACTCCTTTGGTGATAATTTCATCCATCATAAGGCGCAGATTTCCCCCCCCCACCCGCTAATAAATCTTTCTCCAGTCTGACACTCTCCAGATGTGGGCCTACAAATCTCATGACAATAAAGCTGGGAACAAGGAGAATTGAAAGCCACACATCTGCAGGGCGCCAGATGGGGAGGCCTTTACTGGGAGGTGGGAAGGGGGGGGGACACTTGCCTTGCAGGCAACACAGCCAACACTCTTGCAGAATGAGTAGAGAGGACGGCTGATGGGAGCAGGCCATGAGTAAAATTGTGTGAGGGGGTGTTTGGGATGTACAGGGGGGTGGGAAAACACGCCACAGGGTCAGGACACTGCAAAAAGGTTCCCGCTTTGAGCCATCAAATGTTGGCACTCTGAAATATATGGCCAACCACAGTCTTTTCTTTTAGGGCAAGCAGCATCACATCAAGTGCAGACAAAGAGAAAGAAGAAACGGGAGCTTAGCTAAACTGAGATCAGGGCTAGCACTCATGATGTTACCTAGTTTGGGTCATGAAAAGTCTGCAAGAAAACAAGCAAGCCCAGAGAGCACCAAGGACCCCTCATGTCAACCCAGAGCTACAAATATTCTCCTTAATTGGAAAACTGAGTTTATACCAACTCCTCGTCTCTCTGTGGCTTTCTATCCTGGTAACCCATCCTGGCTTCCCCACTTTGCACCTTCTCTATGACATAATAGCACTATAGCAATAGCACTTAGACTTATATACCGCTTCATAGTGCTTTACAGCCCTGTTCTGAATCAAGCGTAGATTGGTTATGCTATCATCCTCTCTAAGCGGTTCACAGAGTCAGCCTATTGCCCCCAACAATCTGGGTCCTCATTTTACCCACCTCAGAAGGATGGAAGGCTGAGTCAACCTTGAGCCGGTGAGATTTGAACTGCCGAACTGCAGCTAGCAGTCAGCTGAAGTAGCCTGCAGTGCTGCACTCTAACCACTGCGCCACCTTGGCTCAGTATGCCCCTGTTCCACATCCTGAGGTCCATGAGTCACTCAACCTGATAAGCCCTGGCCGTCCACAGCTCACCGAGGATAGGGCTTTGATTGCATGGTAGTGGTCACCATCTTGACTTGGTTTTGAACCGGGCAAGTTCACAATAATCTTAATCTTCACCTAATCTTGCGTAGCTTCTTCTCCGGTAATATTGAACTACAAACTAGGGCATACAAAACTTTTGCTAGACCAATTCTTGAATACATCTCATCTGTCTGGAACCCGCACTGCATATCGGACATTAATACAATTGAAAGAGTCCAGAGATATTTCACGAGAAGAGTCCTCCACTCCTCTGCTCGCAACAGAATACCTTATGCCACCAGACTTGAAATTTTGAGATTAGACAGCTTAGAACTTTGCCGACTTCGGTCCGACCTAAGCGTAGTACATAAAATTATCTGCTACACTGTCCTACCTGTCAATGACTACTTCACGAGCACACAATAGGTACAAACCTATGGTAAACATGAGCACACAATAGATACAAACCTATGGTAAACCGCTCCAAACTTGATTGCAGAAAATATGACTTCAGTAACAGAGTTGTTAATGCCTGGAATGCACTACCTGACTCTGTGGTTTCTTCCCCAAACCCCCAAAACTTTACCCTTAGACTGTCTACTGTTGACCTGACCCCATTCCTAAGAGGTCTTTAAGGGGCGTGCATAAGCGCATCAGCGTGCCTACCGTCCCTGTCCTAATGTTCCCTTTTATTCATATCCATTTCATGTATTCATAATTATGTTTATACTTATATCTGTTATCTAATACATGCCTGATGAAAATAAAATACAAATACAATGGAACCTTGTTCTCCTGAACTGCCAAGGGTTAATTAACCCTTTGCTGTATCCATGAAGTCTGGCGTGACTCAAAATATGTGGGAGCAATTGGAAGAGAACCCATCACCTTCCTTTCCACCAGCTGTGACAGAGGAAAATCCTATCTCATTCTTCAACATAGTGACTAAATTAGTAGACCAGCGGAATACTGTGGACATAATATACTTAGACTTCAGCAAGGCATTCGACAAAGTAGACCACAACCTACTTCTTGGTAAGTAGAAAAAATGTGGGATAGATAGCATCACCACCAGATGGATTCGTAACTGGCTGACAAACCATACTCAATGAGTAGTCCTTAACGGGTCTATGTCTACATGGAGGGAAGTAAGCAGTGGGGTACCACAAAGTTCCATCTTAGGCCCAGTACTCTTCAATATCTTCATAAACGACTTAGATGAGGGAATAGAAGGGGAACTTACCAAATTTGCGGATGATACTAAACTGGCAGGAATAGCCAACACCCTAGCAGATAGACTCAAGATCCAGATGGATCTTGACAGACTTGAACACTGGGCCCTATCTAACAAAATGAAATTCAATGTGGAGAAAAGTAAAGTCTTACACTTACGCAAGAAAAACCAAAAGTACACATATAGACTGGGTGAAACCAGGCTTAATAGCAATAACTGTGAGAGGGATCTTAGAGTCTTAGTGGACAACCAGTTAAATATGAGCCAGCAGTGTGCAGCGGCAGCCAAAAAAGCCAATGCAATCCTAAGTTGCATTAACAATCAAGATCAAGGGAGGTACTAATACCACTCTATAAAGCCTTAGTAAGACCACACCTAGAATACTGCATCCAGTTTTGGTCACCACACTATAAAAAAGATATTGAGACTCTAGAAAGAGTGCAGAGAAGAGCAACCAAGAGGATTAGGGGACTGGAGGCTGAAACATACGATGAACAGTTACAGGAACTGGGCATGGCTAGTTCCTTTAGTGACCATTCAAACTTACAACTGCACTGAAAAATGTGCCTTATGACCGTTTTTCATAGTTACAACCTTTGCAGCATCCCCATGATCACGCGATCAAAATTCAGATGCTTGGCAACTGGTTCATACTTATGACCGTTGCTGTGTCTCAAGGTCACGTGATCCCCTTTTGCGACCTTCTGACAAGCAAAGTCAATGGGGAAGCCAGATTCACTTAACAACCATGTTCCTAATTTAACAACTGCAGTGATTCACTTAAGAGCTGTGGCAAGAAAGGTCATAAAATGGGGAAAAACTCACTTAAGAAATGTCTCACAGAAATGTTGGCCTCCATTGCAGTCGTAAGTCAAGGACTACCTGTACTGTTCAGAGGCCTGAGGAAAAGGCCGAGGTTTGCCACTTGCCACAGCCAGGCCCATTTTCTCTTCTGCATCTTCTCTACTGCTTTAATCAGGGTTAGTCTTGCCAATGAGCAGAAGTCCTGCTAGCTTATGGTGTAGGGCGGGGGTCTGCAACCTGCGGCTCTGGAGCCGCATGCGGCTCTTTGGGCCCTCTGCTGTGGCTCCCTGTCGGGTGATCCCATCACTGACTGGCCCCATCCCTCGCCCTCCCCTCCCAGTCACTCCTTGCCTAGCATGAGAAGGTAAGGGCAACGACGGGGGATGGAGAAGCGACTGGGGCTGATTCTCTGGTGCCTCATTCTTGCTGGAGCTTCTTCCAACCCTTGTTGATGCTGGGCGTGCCTCGGTCGCTTGGGGAGATGCGCAACCTGCTCTCCACCCCAAGACACTGGCCCGACCCAGCCGCAACTGACGCCGGCCTCGCTATCGCGAGGGCTGGCGGGTTGGGAATGGGATCCAGGAGGAGGGGACGACAGAAAGGAGAATGGGCCCACAGCACCCAGCTGCGGCTTTAAATCGTGCATGGGGAACTGTTGCAGCCCAGAGGACGCTTTTTAATTAAAGCCGTGTGTGTGTGTGTGTGTGTGTGTGTGTGTGTGTGTATCTCTGTATATCTCTCTGTCTCTGTGTCTCTTCCCTCTCAGAAACCCGGCAAGCTCTCCTTGGGGCTCTTCGCTACTCCTTTTCTTTCTTCTTGGCAACTTTTTGGAAATCCGGGCTGGCTGAGGAACGAGTGCAAGCCACGGTGGAGGCTTCCCTTCGGGTGACCCTCCTCCTCCTCCCCCTCCTTCTCCTCTCACGATCCCCTGGCCGGCTGTGGTGGGGTTGTCTGCCCTAATGACTGGCTGGGTAGGCATGGCTAGGGGGTCATGTGACTGGGTGGGAGTGAGTGACGTCGAGTTGGCCACGCTCACCCAGGTTTTGTGGCTCCCGATGTTTTCTTTTCTGTGGGAAATGGGTCCAAATGGCTCTTTAAGGTTGCAGACCCCTGGTGTAGGGTCTCCTGCTTGGGCGGGGGTTGGACTAGATGACCTACAATGTCCCTTCCATCTCTGTTAATCTGTTACATCTTCCTCTCAAAGTCTATCGATCTGGAGATATGATGATGCACTTTTCCTTCAGGAGAGAGTCGATAAGAATCCTTTCCTGACTGGACATAAAGGGACTCAGAGGCAGCACGAAGCCTTTTGCTGAGTCAATGGCCTTTCCTTGCCTTTATCTTTGAGAGTCAGGGAGAGAAGGTGAAAAAATGACCACACCTAGAATCTTGCATCCAGTTTTGCTCACCACACTATAAAAAAGACGTTGAGACTCTGGAAAGAGTGCAGAGAAGAGCAACCAGGATGATTAGGGGACTGGAGGCTAAAACATACGATGAACAGTTGCAGGAACTGGGCATGGCTAGTCTAGTGAAGAGAAGGACCAGGGGAGACATGATAGCAGTCTTCCAGTATTTGAGGGGCTGCCACAGAGAGGAGGGGGTCAAGCTGTTTTCCAGAGCACCCGAAGGCCAGACAAGGAATAATGGATGGAAACTGAGCAAGGAGAGATTCAAGCTGGAAATAAGGAGAAATTTTCTGACAATGAGAACAATCAACCCATGGTTGCCTTCGGAAGTTGTGGGAGCTTCATCACTGGAAGCTTTCAAGAAGAGACTGGGCTGCTATCTGTCAGAAATGGTATAGGGTCTCCTGCTTGGGGAGGGGGTTTGAGTAGATAGCAATAGCAATAGCAGTTAGACTTATATACCGCTTCATAGTGCTTTACAGCCCTCTCTAAGCGGTTTACAGAGTCAGCATATTGCCCCCAACAATCTGGGTCCTCATTTTACCCACCTCAGAAGGATGGAAGGCTGAGTCAACCTTGAGCCGGTGAGATTTGAACCGCTGAACTGCAGCTAGCAGTCAGCTGAAGTAGCCTGCAGTGCTGCACTCTAACCACTGCGCCACCTCGGCTCTTTGACCTACAAGATCCCTTCCAACTCTGTTATACTATATTCAATGGAATGACTTGCCTTCGGAAGTTGTGGGAGCTTCATTACTGGAGGCTTTCAAGAAGAGACTGGGCTGCTATCTGTCAGAAATGGTGTAGGGTCTCCTGCTTGGGCTGGGGGTTGGAGTAGATGACCTACAAGGTCCCTTCCAACTCTGTTAATCTGTAAATCTGAAATCGTGGAGCAGTCCTTCAGCTCCTCTCTAGGGCTGTGAGGAGAAATGGCTTCCGGGCTTAGCCAGGTGGGAAGAGGCCATGCCAGATGCTGGAGGGGACAAGACGATCAAGCTTAGGTTGGCCAAATGGCTCTCCTCCTGGCCACGCAGACACTAACGGACACGCAGGGCCCTCCCTACAGCGAAGCAAAGTGGGACAAGCCCTTCAGGGGAGAGGAAAACCAGGAGTAGGGGTTGTGCAGTGGCCTTGAGGCCCCGGGCCCTTCACTGAGCAAGCCCTTCAAGCAGCTCCCAGCCACCAAAGAAGATTCAGGGTGGGCTGCTTTGTTCCAAGGGTATGGCTAGTCTAAAGAAAAGAAGGACTAGGGGGGACATGATAGCAGTATTCCAGTACTTGAGGGGCTGCCACAAAGAGGAGGGGGTCAAATTATTCTCCAAAGCACCTGAAGACAGGACAAGAAATAACGGATGGAAACTAACCAAAGAGAGAAGCAACCTGGAATTAAGGAGAAACTTCCTAACAGTGAGGACAATTAACCAGTGGAATAGCTCGCCACCAGAAGTTGTGGGTGCTTCATCACTGGAGGTTTTTAAGAAGAGACTGGACAACCACCTGTCTGAGATTGTATAGGTTCTCCTGCTTGAACAGGGAGACATCCAAGGTGCCTTCCAGCTCTATTCTGATTGATTGAAGGGAAAAAATGGCTTAGCTTGCAGAATCCTCCAAATTGGGTTTGTTTATTCTCCTATATTAATGAAGGCATTAAGGTGAGGCCTCTCTACTGGCGTTGATTTTCCTTCTGAGACTTGACTCTAGCAATAGTGCTTAGACTTATATACCGCTTTACAGTGCTTTGCAGCCCTCTCTAAGCGGTTTACAGAGTCAGCCTCTTGCCCCCAACAATCTGGGTCCTCCTTTTACCCACCTTGGAAGGATGGAAGGAAGGAAGGAAGGGGGGAAGGAGGGAGGGAGGGAGGAAAATAGCAATAACACTTAGACTTATATACCACTTTACAGTGCTTTATATCCCTCTCTAAGCAGTTTACAGAGTCAGCCTCTTGCCCCCAACAATCTGGGTCCTCATTTTACCCACCTCGGAAGGATGGGAGGCTGAGTCAACCTTGAGCCTGGTGAGATTCGAACTGCCAAATTGCAGGCAGCCGGCAGTCAGCAGAAGTAGCCTGCAGTACTGCACTCTAACCACTGCGCCCCCACAGCTCTTTAATGGGAAAGATGCTGATCACTTATCTATTTATTTATTTTCCGTGTTTGTAAGACCACCAATCTATCTGACAAACCCCTGCGCAGCAAACATGCCACATAAAACATCAACAATAATAAAACACAAATATTCACACAGAAAATATGGATTGAGGCTCCCTTATTAAAATTACAAAATGTCTACAGTAGGCCGTATATCCACACGGAAGCTCCCATCTTAACAGCCCATTCCTCATGCTTGGAGGACACCACATCAATGACCCCTTGTCCTTATTGTGCAATATTTTGGAAACATTTATTTATATTCTTGGGCTCAGAGAATTCCATCCTGTCCGTCATGTGGATCTTTTGGGGGGTGAAACCACCATCCCATTCTTGATCTTGAAGGAAGAGTCAAGTTTTGATCCAGGAATTTTTTTTTTGTACCCAGGATGGGAAACAGCAGCTTCTTGGCCCATCAGCATGACAATTGGGATGAACTGCATACCAGAATAACAGAGTTGGAAGGGATATGGAACATAGAACATAGAATAATAGAGTTGGAAGAGGCCTTGGAGGTCTTCCAACCCCCTACACAAGCTGAAGCACAAACTTCTACCTCTCACTGGCCAGGAATTTTCATAATTCCTCGGCCTGATTCCAAGAACAACTGGATCAATTTGGCTGTTTTAAAAATAAAAGCTGGCATACAACTTCTCCATCAAAGTGTAGACCCCTTTCAGTCCAAAAGCAAGAAGGGTTTCCTATTTGAAGGGCAATAAAAGTATGCTGTAAGGGAATGCTTGAAAGTTTAGAAAGAAAAGGAGCATTTCCAAGCATGACCAGGGCAGAATAGATGGACAGCTCAGCCGTATTTGGTATAAGAACCATTTAGTGCTTCAGTTAAGCAATTGGAGAGAAAGAAGCTGAAATGATTCAGTGAGACTCCACCTTAATGAGTTCGCTAATGAATGGCGGCCGGGGTGTCACGGATTCCATTTTCAAGATTCTGCCTCCAGACTCTCTTTTTTCCTGGCATTAAGAATGATTGATGAAGCTCTTGCATCTCCATTCATGAACTGTTGGGGCTTGAGAAGAGTGTCAACCTGAAGGCAACAATTATCTGCTTTGCTGTGTGTAGATTACACTCAAGCACTTTGTCCCTTGTCCTTAAAAGATGGTTTCAGTGAAACCGAAGCAGGTTCAGAGGAGGAAAAAGAGGAGGGTGGGAGAGTAGAAACAAGCCCTATGACGGAAGATGGAATAGGGCATCCAGTTTTGGTCACCATATTATTAAAAAAGAGGTTGAGACTCTGGAAAGAGTACAGAGAAGGGCAACAAAGATGATTAGGGGGCTGGAGGCAAAAACATATAAAGAACGGTTGCTGGAATTGGGTATGTTTGTTCAGGGGTGTCAAACTCGTTTTCATTGAGGGCCGCATCAGGGTTGTGTTTGATGTCAGGGGGGCCGGGTGGGTGTGGCCAGCTCGACATCACATGTGTCGGGGGCGCCTGTGGAGGTCTGAGCGCTCTGCCAGTGAAAACGGAGCTTGGGAGGGCCACGCGCAGCCCTCCCCATAATGCAATGTCCTCCCCCGCGCATGCGCACACAACCCCCCCACTGCCCCCCCCGTGCATGCGCGCAGACCTCAACGAAGCCTCCAGACTTCCGGTAGGCCCGTTGGGCCGTTTTTCGCCCTCCCCAGGCTTCAGGAAAGCCTCCGGAGCCTGTGGATGGCGAAAAACGGGCCCAACGTTCTGTTTTTCACCATCCACAGGCTCTGGAGGCTTTCCTGAAGCCTGGGGAGAGCGAAAATGGCCTCCCCTGCTCTCCGGAAGGCCGAAAATCATCTGGCCAGTGCACACATGCGCGCTGGAGCTGACATAGGGCAACGCCTCGCGTGCCCTCAGATATGGCTCTGCGTGCCACCTGTGGCACGCGTGCCATAGGTTCGCCATCACGGCCCTATACCATTTCAGACCCCATACCAGTCTCATGGTAGAATATTATTAGCAGCCACCCAAGGACCCTTTAAAAATCAAGAGAATGGACCAAGGCTTCAAAGAGAATGGATGTATATTTCAACAAAGACCCCCCCTCCCTTCATACGCCCCTCCCAGTTCTCCGGATTGCATTCAACTCTTCCGAAAGGCCTAAATGCAATGGGACAATCTGGTTAACATGCCACTGACCCTGAAAAAAATATAATGTCAGGCTTAATGAGGATTTAATCGATATGGAATGAAACACTGTGTTGACACTTAAACAGGCCACTTTAGAGCCACATAAAAAGCAGCACTGACAAGTTTCATCTCCAAAGAGGCCCTGAGCTGAAGGGTGGGGCATCAACCAAGTTAATGCTTTTTACAAAAGCTTTCTATGGATGGTCTGGATGGTCTGTTATAGTTCCCTTGGCTCATAATCTGTAGTTGTCAATCAATCAATCAAAATAGAACTGGAAGGAATCTTGGAGGTCTCCCTGCTCAAGCAGGAGAACCTATACCATTTCAGACAGAGTGACTGTCCAGTCTTTCCTTAAAAGCCTCCAGTGATGGAGCACTCACAACTTCTCAAGGCAAGCTGTTCCACTGGTTAATTGTCCTCACTGTTAGGAAGTTTCTCCTTAATTCCAGGTTGCTTCTCTCCTTGATTGGTTTCCAACCATTGCTCCTTTTCTTGCCTTCTGGTGCTTTGGAGAATAATTTGACCCCCCTCTTCTTTGTGGCAGCCCCTCAAATACTGGAATATTGCTATCATGTCTCCCCTAATTCTTCTTTTTGTTAAACTAGACATACCCAATTCCTGCAACTATTCTTCGTATGTTGTAGTCTCCAGGCCTTTAATCATCTTCGTTGCTCTTTGCACTATATAGTTGTGGTATAGCTGAGTAGAAACCTCCAGCCCAGCATTTCTCAATCTTGGGCAACTTTTCTGGGGATTTCACATGGCTTCGAGTTGCCAAGGCAGAAAAACCCGGATCTAGTCCCATGCCAGACATAATAGAAGGTGTTCCAGCAGGCCTGGGTAGCAGGAGGGAAGCACCCTGGTTTTGCTCTCTGCCAGGTAAGAAGAACAACCTTCATTTAGCAGTGCTGCTACCAGAGATCACTGGAACACCTCCCAAGGGTTTTGACAGACTTCATTGCCCTTCTCCCTTGGCCAAGGTTAGAAATGCTTCCTGCAGAACTGAGAGAGGAAACACTCAGAACATATGAGTAAATTGCAAAAGTAGTTTTAACGCGGGGGCAGACACAAGGGGAGGAGGGAGGGAGGGAGTCGGAGAGAAATGTCCACTCAAGATCTGGGCACAGGATGATCCTGTCCATTTTGCATTACTGCCCCTGTTCTCTAGGGCGTTCAGTCCTTCCAAAAAAGTAGTTCTATGCCATAAGTAAATGAAGACTCATTCATCCAGGCCAAAAGTATCTTAAAAGATGAAATATGAAATGTCTCAGGTTTTGTGATGACCCAGGGCACGGCACAGAGATAACACAAACAGCTGGCAGTTCAAACTGGCCCTTTTAGTGCTCCAAATCTCCCCCAAACAAACCTCTGGTTGCAATTAGTCCAGCCCAGTGCTGTCTGCACCAAGGCTGCACGGCAATAAATCCCAAATTTATCTAGCAAAACAAGAACAAAGCAAGGAGTTCAGGGAGCAAAAGATACAGATAATCAGTCCAGAACGCCACACAGGAATGCAAGGATTCTTGGCAAGTTCAAATGTCGGCACACAACACTCCAGGAACTCAGCGTTTGTTCCCGACAAATGCCCCTCCCCACAGCGTCTCTTTAAGTCTCATTCCCCAGGTGTGCCTGGTGAAGCTGGGTGGGGCACTCTCCACGTGAGTGGCTGAACTGATCCCGCCTCCTCTGCACTCTCCAAGCCCTTGTATCAGAAGGGGGTGGTTCCTGCTCCTTGGCTGAGCTCTGTTCCTGCCTGCCTGCAGGTCTTGCTAATTCCGAACAGCCTGGCCTGGACCGACTCTGCCCTTCCCCAGTTTCCTCCAAGGCCAATGGAGCTGCCCTCTCACTCGCTGTCAGTTCTTGTTCCAGCTCATCTTCCGCCGCAGAGTCCAACAGGGGCATGACAGGTTTAATAAACTTTGGTCCAGGTGCCATGATTTAACCTTTTAAGATACTTTTGGCCTGGATGATTGAATCTTCATTTACACGTTGCTCTTCATTTCGGGGAGAAACCATCCTGCAGTCTCTATGGCAAGGGTTGGTTCTTTCTAAAGACTCTCTGACTGCCTACCCAAAATTTCATTATGACTGAAGACGTTACCTGAACGCGTCTCAGTTTTAATAAACTTTGGTGCAGTTGCCGTGATTTAACCCTTTAAGATGCCAATTCCATCCAAACCTTGATGCCCATTTGCAAACTAACAGATCTTCTCTGGCAGTTCTTCCTGTCCCACCAGATTTGCATTTTTGGAAAATGGGTGTGATGACCCGGGGCATGGCACAAAGGCAACACAGCCAGAGGATAAGTAATAGTCCCTTTATTAGCTCCAAACTTTGCCCCCAAAGTCCCTTTTACTGTCCGGTGTGGAGAAAAACTCTCCCACAAACCTGTAAGCAGAAAAAACTTCGAACTATAAATCCAACAAGGCAAGATAAGGTAATTAATCCGGCAGGGCAAGCAAGATAAGGAGTTCCAGAATTGAAGTAGCACGGCAGTAAATCAAACCAGCTGGGAGGATGCCAGGAACTCAGATAAAGCAATGAACACGAACATGAACTCAGCATTTTTCCCTGACAACCGCCCCTCCCATTTGCCTCTCCTTTAAACTCCATCCCCAGGTGTGCCTTGTGAAGGAAATTGGAGCCCTTTCCTCCCTCGTAATCCATGCAACCCACGTTACTCTCTTCTCCGTTCTTCCCTGCGTGCCCTGAGATGAGGAGGGGATGGGCCTTGGTCTTCATCAGAACCCCCTCTCCCTTGTTCTACCTCTTCCCTGCTCTGCCCAGCCTGACTTTGCCCTTCCCCAGCTTCCTCCACAGCCAACAGAGCCACTCTCTCGCTCTCTGTCAGCTGTTCATCTTCCATCTCAGGGTCAGACTCCAACAGGGGCATGACAATGGGAATGGTGGCTTGCTTTGTTTTGAAGTGAGCTCACCTACCCAGGAAAAAAATATCTGAGATGTTGGGAGAGTCCTGGCATCCCAGAAGGATAACAAGAGACAGGCTGACCAGTGCTTTCCATTAAATGGAGGCTGGCATTTATCATCTCTCAGGTCCTTGAGAGTCCTTGCAACAGGTTCTCCAAATGTACAGCCACTGTCCCAAAGGTTTGTATCCATGAAAACTACTACAGGAAATCCTCGACTTACAACAATTCATTTAGTGACCGTTCATAGCTACGACGACACTGAAAAAAACTGACTTATGATTGTTTTTCACAGTTACAACCTTTCCAGTTTCCCATGAATGTATGATCAAAATTCAGATGCTTGCCAACTGACTCACATTTATGACGGTTGCAGTGTCCCGGGGTCACGTGATCCCCTTTTGCGACCTTCTGACGAGCAAAGTCGATGGGGAAGCCAGATTACCTTAACAACCGGGTTACTAACTTAACAACTGCAGTGATTCACTTAACAACAGTGGCAAGAAAGGTCATAAAATGGGGGAAAATGCACTTAACAAATTTCTCACTTAGCAACATAAATTTGGGGCTGGATTGTGGTCATATGTTGAGGACTAGCTGTACTGATGCCTGCAGAGTAAGATTTTCTATTGCTCTCCTAAGCTCACTCCGTAGTCCCATCATTTTCTTCATTCCAGACTTGAACTACATTTGCTTTGTCACCGCATTAATGGGGTCGTAAGCAGTGGTGGGCTGCAACCGGTTTAACAACAGGTTCAGTGATCATGCACGCGCACCTAACACACTTGCGCGCAGCGTTCAAAATACAGCAATTTGAAGCTCAGCTGCTTACCTTCTAAGGCAGCCCCGGTAAGTAGAACAGCGGAGGCGCGGAAATCGGCTGTGCCGTGCGAATCAGCTGAGCCAGAAAGCAGGAAATGTCCCTGTGATAAGATGGGTGGCCAATAAATTTAATAAACAAATAAAAATAAATATGGGAGTTTACAGTGAACTGGTAGGACGTCTTACTTCCTGAGCACCCAAGACCCTCCCCATTCCCCACCACTCTTCAGGTAGTCCTCGACTTACAACAGTTCACTTAGTGACCGTACAAAGTTACAACAGCACTGAAAAAAAGGGACAATTTTTCGCACTTAGGACCCTTGTAGCATCCCCCTTGGCCATGTGATCAAAGTTCAAACGCTTGGCAACTGACTCATATTTATGACGGTTGCAGTGTCCTGGGGTAAGAAAGTTTTGCGACTTTCTGACAAGCCAAGTCAATGGGGAAGCCAGATTCACTTAACAACGGTGGCAAGAAAGGTCGTAAAATGGGGCAAAATTCACTTAACAATTGTCTCGCTCAGCAACATAAATTTGGGGCTGGATTGTGGTCGTAAGTCGAGGACTACCCAAGTAAACATATTTTCAAAAGATCAACAGTAAGAACAGCTGTATAGCCGCTTAAACTTACAGATTTCAGTAACACATTTCCATTAATGCTCCACTAGAGAGTTACTATTACAAGAGGTTGCCAAAAGCCACAGCTGCAGATGTTCAAAACCTGTCCATCCCACCTGAGCTGAAGCAGCTTGTGACTATGAGGAGCTGTGGGGAAAAACGAGTCCCACCAATTCACTGGAAATTTCCATTTTTGTAATGTTCAGGAAGGGGCATTTATCACCACCATCATCATCATGTCGTATTTGAATTCACCATAAAACAACTGTCAACTCTGAAGCGAACCTGGCTGAAGCCATCTTTTGCTGCCTCATAGTTGCCACGAACTCTGAGAGGGGGAAGGGAGGGGGAAGTAGATAGACCGGCGAACAGTCAACACAAAAAGTTTTCTTGTGGGAACCAAGGTCATCCCAACAGGTGGCAGTTGAAGGAGGAAAGGAGTGTCCAAGCAGCCTGCCAGCTACTTTCATTGGACAATGTGACTGGGGACATCTGGGGAGGGAATTATTTGCTCTTTTAATGAGGGGGAAAACCGTGGGAACTTTTAGAGTTGGTTTTCACTAGCTGTGCCGATATGGTGTATCCAATAAACAAGTTCTTTGAGGAATCTATTTGCTTTGGAGTTCTGCTTTTGGCAGATGTGTTACTCGGAATGCTGACAGCAACCACAGACCAAATCAGATTAGTGTTTTAGACTGTAAGAGAGCTGACTTCAACGGGCTAAAAGAGAGACTAGGAAGGACTCCATGGATGGAAATCCTAAAAGGAAAGACAGATCAAGATGCATGGGAAACCTTGAAAAATGATATAATGAAGGCCCAAGCAAAAAAACAATATCACAGAGAAAGAAAAACAAAAGGCACCAGATGTGACCAGCATGGTTGCATAAAGAGTTCTCTGATAAATTGAGGGACAAAAAGGCCAAATATAAAAAAAAAAATGGAAAAAGAGGGAAACATAACTAAGACAGAATATCAGCAAACAGCCCGAATCTGCAAGGAGGGAATCAGGAAGGCTAAGACCCAGAATGAGCGAAGACTGGCAACTAATGCTAAAAACAACAACAACAAGAAAAGTTTCTTTCAATATGTAAGGGACAATGTAAGGTCCTGCCTCTACTCCCCAAATCAAGAAAGTACGGACTCTTGAAACAGCAGCATTTCAAAAGGAACCTTTTATTGAAAGGAAGTGATTGCAAGACAAAAGCAAAGCAGGCTCTAAGGTCCCCTTAGGCAATTCAGTTAGGATAAAGGAGTTAGAAACCCCTCCCCTCAGTCCGATGTTGAATGAGCCAATCCACAGTTG
>QLTV01012192.1:657505-669117 GCA_003457575.1 Thermophis baileyi
TATTCTATTCTATTCTATTCTATTCTATTCTATTCTATTCTATTCTATTCTATTCTATTCTATTCTATTCTATTCTATTCTATTCCATTCCATTCCATTCCATTCCATTCTATTCTATTCTATTCTATTCTATTCTATTCCATTCCATTCCATTCCATTCCATTCCATTCCATTCCATTCCATTCCATTCCATTCCATTCCATTCCATTCCATTCCATTCCATTCCATTCCAAACTTTTGAGAGGAAAGTATCTATGGAGATTCTCAGTCATCCAAGTCATGGTTATCCCAAAGGTGCTTTTTTCAAAAGGCAACTAGACATTGTTTTTTTCTAGAAAAAGGAAACTCCAATTGCCTTTTGAGAAAAGCACCTTTGGGACATTTGAGAAGGAGCCCCCCCCCTCAGATCTGGCAGTAATGATCCAAATCACCACCAGATGGCAGCAAAGAGATAGGAAAACTGATCCGGGCCTCTCCAGTCCAGATAGGCCAAGGAGAGAGTGACCAAGGGATGATCCTGCACGCATGGCTGACCATATTTGGGATGGCAGGGGAAAGGAGGTCCCTTCTAAGAGTTGAGGAGGGCAGGATAGTCTTTTGGGGAGGAAGAGGGACTGCTCAGGCTCCCTCCTGCTGCTGAGCTGGGGCAGCAGAAGCTGAGAAGCCTTCCTGTTCTTTTTTCCCCACCCGCCTCGATGGCCATCCAATTCTGTTTTCCTACAGTTTTCTGGGAACTGTGAAATCTGGATGACCACTAGATGGCAGCAATGGGGTACCAAACACTTGCTGCCATGGTGAAGGTCATCTAGATTTTTATAACCCAGACCTCTCAACATCTCACTTTGGGCTGGTTCAGGGAGATAAGGAAAAGGAGCCACCTGTGTATCCGGTTAGCTTCATCCAAAGGAATATTGTCCAACAAGAATGGGATAACAACAACAACAACAACAACAACAACAACAACAACAATTCCGCCTATCCTTGCGAAAGACTCAACAGGAGGACCAAAATGCCAAATCCAGTCTAAATACCTGGCTGACTGTATGGCCAATCATCATCACAATCATAATTTATGCTATTTAGAAGGCTATCAATTCAAAGAAACGAAAGGAAGGAGACTACTGAGAACTCAATCGATCAGAATAGAGCTGGAAGGGAACTTGGAGGTCTTCTAGTCCAGCCCCCTGCTCAAGCAGGAGACCCTATACCATTTCAAACAAGTAGCTGTCCAGTCTCTTCTTAAAATCTCCAGTGATGATGCACCCAGAATTTCTGGAGGCAAGCTGTTCCACTGGTTAATTGTCCTCCCTGTTAGGAAGTTTCTCCTTAATTCCAGGTTGCTTCTCTCTTTGATTAGTTTCCATCCATTGTTTCTTGTCTTGCCTTCTCGTGCTTTGGAAAATACTGTATTTTTCGGAGTATAAGACGCTCCAGACAGGGGTGGGTTCTGGCTTACCTCGCTGCCGGTTCGCTTCCTCACACGTCGCATGTGCGCGCAGTGCTAAAAACCCAGCTTCTGCACATGCGCAGAAGCAAAAAAACAAGATGGCGCCGCCTATGGCGCCGCCGAGAGAGCCAGTTCAGGGGCGTGTCCAGCTGGCCATTGCTGCCAGTTCGGTGAGCAGGGGGGGGATTCCCGCTACTGGTTCTAAAGAACCGGTCCGAAACGGCAGGAATCCACCTCTGTCTCAGGACTATAAGACGCTCCTACCTTTTTTGGGGAGGAAAAGAAGAAAAAAAAATCTGCCTCTGCCTCCCAGCAATTTGCCTCCTTGCTGCAAATAGCAAACATCCCATTTCAGCTTCAGCACCGCCTGATTAGCACAAGCAGCTAATTGTCGGTTGGATCGGCCTCCCGACTATCAGCTGTTTCAGGCTGCAAGGAATGCCATAGCCAATTGCTGCCTCCGCGCGCCCCATTTTTGGCGGGTGGGCTACATTCGGTGTATAAGACGCACCCAAATTTTCACCCTCTTTTAGGGGGGAAAAGTGCATTTTATACTCGGTAGGTTGACCCCCTCTTCTCTGTGGCAGCCCCTCAAACATTGGAATATTGCTATCATGTCACCCCTGGTCCTTCTTTTCTCTAGACTAGCCATACCCAGTTCCTGCTACCGTTCTTCATGTGTTTTTGTCTCCAGGCTTTTAATCATCTTAGTTGCTCTTCTCTGCACTTTTTCCAAAAGTCTCCACATCTTTTTTGTGATTTGGTGACCAAAACTGGATGCAGTATTCCAGGTGTGGCCTTAACTAAGGCTTTATAAAGCGGTACTAATACTTCACGTGTTTTTGATTCCATGCCTGTGTTTATACAACTCCATTGCCCTACATTTCAAGAGACCTGAAACAAAAAGCCACGGGGGATTCAGAGACATGAAATCTACCTTATCTTACCCCAGGCAAAGTTGTTCTGTCTCTAGGTCTAGGATGTCTCGTGGGCTAGAAAAAGTAGAAGCAGCGTCTGCTCACTGGAAATCTCCCTACATTCATGAATACTGTTTACCCAGCCTGGTTCTCATGCCTTCTTCATAGCATAAAGAAGCTAAATTCAATTCTTTTTTTAAGATAAGATGGGACGGACAAAATTTTGGACAAAAAATACTGATGAATAAAAGAGTTGGGTAGTAGTCGAAAAGAGAGAGAGTTATGGACTGTGTCCTAACAAGATGCTTTATCAGCTCATATAAGATCCCTTAGCTACATTTGTACAACATACTGTATTGCAACCAGCGGTGAAATCTACTTACCTTCCCTACTGGTTTGGAAGTGCGCGCTCTGTGCGTGCGCTTTTTCAACCTTTGCACATGCGCAGAATGCTTTGCGCATGGGCAGAGGGTTAAAAACAAGAAAATGGCAACATCCGGGCGGGTGGGCGGAGCCTCGCGCTGCCACTACTACCGGTTCTTTGAACCACTGGCGGCCGCCGCTACCGGTACGCCCGGACCAGGCTGAACGGGTAGCATTTCACTCCTGATTGCAACCAACCAGCTGAGTTAGTTTGTAGTTAAATTGATTGTGCCAATCCAGAAAATGGAATGATTTAGGAAGCATATGAATGTGGTCAATATGCCATATAGCAATTAGTGTAGGTTAAAGACTATGGAAGCCCCTAGGGCAGAGGGTGGGGAATAATGGCCCCTTTATGACTTGTGGACTTCAACTCCCAGAATTCTTGAGCCAGCATTCCTGGCTGGCTCAGGAATTCTGGGAGTAGAAGTCCACAAATCATAAAGGGGCCATCGTTCCCCACCCCTTCCCGAGGGGGTCACAGTCTCTGCAAGATCTCAAATACAAGAACGAGACCAAGAATGGTAACCTGGTCAATATATAACAATAGCACTGGGCTTCTCTCACAATCAGGAGGCTGTGAGTTCGATCCTAGGTAGAGGCAGACTGAATGGACCCTCCCTGGCTGGAGAATAAATAAAAGCAAAAGGGGAGTGGTGGTTGCAGGAGACAACAGTTCGTATTTCTTTCGGAAGATTTGCTTATCGTGGTTCGTGCCTCAGAGACTGCTTGCCAGAAGTTAATTTACAGCTTTGCAACTGGAAGCTCCCAGTCTGGATTATGGCAAAAGGAACTGATAAGGTCTGTTACTGCAGTTAACCCTTTGAATGACTATTGCCTGGACTTTTCGGTGTGTGAATGCCATTAATTCACAGGATCCTGCAAAGGATTATGGGGTCATTAAAAGAAGATGATGATATATATATATCTATAAAATACATGCATGCATTCATGCATGCACACCCATGTCTGATTGTTTGTAGCCTTCAATGGGCGAAATGGTGTTTGGTAGGCAACAATGTTTGAATCAATGTACCTTCCAAAGTACAGGACCCATGTTGTGGCCTGCCAGCTGCCAGCGGAGCTGGTGGCAGACTCGGATGATGCCCACGACTCCTCTGGGCTTGATACTTGGCAAAGTTGTGGCTGCTCCAGTGCTGCTGTGATGCCACAATGCTACGGTCAGTTGTGGTCAGGCGACAGTCATTTCTAATCCTCCTTGCCAGCTTCTCCCAAGGAAACTCCATGGGGAAGTGGGCAGGAAATCGGAAATCGTTCCCACTGCCAATGCTTTTCTGCCAAAGCCTTGGGCATTCTGTTTCTCTGTGTAGCTAAGGAAATATCTCTGAGATGATGACCCACCAGGGCATGGGTTGTCCGGTGTGTTTGTGTGCGTGTGTAGGCGTTTGTGTACATACATGTAGGTACACAAATGCACAGTCCCTCCCACACAATTTCCCTCTCTGTTCATTGCAATTCAAGAAATGGAGAAACGCAGAGGAGGGTGCTTCTGAAATTAATTACTTTCTAACTCATTTGCTCAAGAGCTACTGTGCTGGGAACATGTAAAGAATTATAACCTTAATTAGGGAGTAAACGACCCCTAACTCATCACCGTGTCTGCCTACTCGGGGAGCTATTTGCTAGCAAGAATGAAAAGTATCCGCCTTGATTCCTAACCCAACCAGGGACAAAAAAGCTCATAGCAGCCTGAAATTGGATCCAATGCATGGGGTTTCTCGGCCATCCTTAGAGATCCCTCCCTGGAGCTGACCTCGGAAGACATGGGGGTGGGAGAGACACTAATGGGGGGGGGATAAGCCATCTTTTGGGGCAAAGGCTCAACTGGAATATTGAGAAGATCTCCATGGGCAGACATAGAGAATGAATACCTGAAGAGAATGGGCAAGTCACATCAACAGACACATAGACATTAACAACAACTACAGACGATGCAAAAGAGACAACCAACCAGCCCAAAAGGGAGCAGAAAGACTCCCAACACCTCTCAACCAGTAATCAGCACCCAGATCAGCATAGATTAACTCCAAGGTGAACTTCAGACCAACAATCAAGTCAACAATACCCCGATCAAGAAACTGAGCCATCAGTAAGCAGCCCAACCAAATCTCTAAGACTGCTCCCACCCACCCACCCCCACACAGACAGGCAAGACACCTGAATATAAACGGACAGCAAACCCCACTCCCTTCTAGCACTGATGATGTTACCTAGCTGGGTCATGAAATGTCTGTAAGAAAATAACCAAGCTCAGAGAGCACCAAGGACCCCACAGTCCTCCCCCTCCTGCTCTTCCTCCTTTTCCTCCTTTCTGCAAATCACACTCCCTTCTAGCACGGATGATGTTACCTAGTTAGGGTAATGAAATGTCTGCAAGAAAACCACCAAGCTCAAAGAGCACCAAGGACCCCCCACAGTCCTCCTCCTCCTCCTCCTCCTCACAAAACCCATCCCTTCTAGCACTGATGAGGTTACCTAGTTGGATAATGAAAGTTGAAACATCTGCAAAAAAACAACCAAGTTCCAAGAGCACCATAGTCTTCCTTCTCCTCCTCCTCCTCTCCACAAACCCCACTCTCATGTAGCACTAATGATGTTCCCTAATTGGGTCATGAAACCTCTGCAAGAAAACCAGCAAACTCAGAGAGCACCATGGACCACACAGCCCTCCTCCTCCTCTACTCCACAACCCAACTCCCTTCCAGCATTGATGATGTTCCCTAGTTGGGTCATGAAATGTCTGCAAGAAAACAACCAACTCAGAGAGCACCAAGGACCCCACAGTCCTCCTTCTCTTCCTTCTCCTTCTCCCCCTCCTCCTCTTCCTCTTCCTCCTTTCCACAAACCCCACTCCCTTCTAGCATTGATGATGTTCCCTAGTTGGGTCATGAAATGTCTGCAAGAAAACAACCAACTCAGAGAGCACCAAGGACCCCACCGTCCTCCTTCTCTTCCTTCTCCTTCTCCCGCTCCTCCTCCTCCTCCTTTCCACAAACCCCACTCCCTTCTAGCACTGCTGTAAGAAAACTACCAAGCCCAGAATTTCTGTATATAAACAGAGAGAAAGTCCCACTCCCTTCTAACACTGATGATGTTATCTAGTTGGGTAATGAAACGTCTGCAAGAAAACCACCAAACTCGGAGAGCACCAAGGACTCCTCATTTCAACCCTGAGCTACAAATATTCTCCTTTATTGGAAGTCACAGTAATGGCTGCCAATGCCAAACTGCTCAGTTAGAAAATCTCTCTTGACTGTCTCTAGTCCCTAAGAAGTTCTCCAGCATCTCCGTCAGATTTCTGAAAGGCCCAAAGGATGACTGAAAATAAATGGGAGCCTAGAGGCTGGTGCTTGGCAAGAGTCCGTTTTCCTATTTCTTTTATTTTAACTAGATAATTCTTAAGAATTGAGCATAGCAAAGATCCTGTGGGCACTAAGGAGATGTCTGCAAGCAGCAGGGTATGTTTGTTCATATGAACCATCCTTCTTCCTGGCTATAAAAGTTGATAACGCATGGCACAACTGGGGAACAAGTAAATAGAAGGCCGCATGGATTGAGTTCTTCAATTTCAGTTCCAAAACAGATTCAGCTGGGGGCATGCATAGAGTGTGAAAGATTTCAGATTAACAGAGTTGGAAGGGACCTTGTAGGTCAACCACCCCCCCCCCGCCCAAGCAGGAGACCCTACTATTTCTGACAAATGGCAGTCCAATCTCTTCTTGAAAGCCTCCAGTGATGAGGCTGCCACAACTTCTGAAGGCAACTTCTGTTCTATTGGTTGATTGCTCTCACTGTCAGGAAATTCTTCCTTATTTCCAGGTTGCATCTCTCCTTGTTCAGTTTCCATCCATTATTATTATTATTCCTTGTCTGGCCTTTGGGTGCTTTGGAAAATAGTTTGACCCTTTCCTCTCTGTGGCAGCCCCTCAAATTTTGGAAGACTGCTATCATGTCTTCCCTGGTCCTCTGTATCCCTCTTTAGTTGTCATTTTATTTGTTTGTTTGTTTGTTTGTCAACAAGTGCAAGGAAACGGGACACATGAAAAAATGGCACAAATAAATGGATATAAAGAAGCAAAACATAGCCATAAACACATAAAATGAGTACATACAAATGGGTACAGTAGGACATTTTGCCTCTGCTTTCTCTAGTTTGTACAAGGAACAATAGGCCCTATCCAACAAAATGAATTTTAATGTGGAGAAAAACGAAGTTTTACATTTAGGCAGGAAAAATCAAAGGTATAAGTACAGATCAGGTGAGATCTGGCTCAAAAACAGTAACTGTGAGAGGGACCTTGGAGTCCTAGTGGATGATCACTTGAATATGAGCCAGCCGTGTGCGGCAGCAGCGAAAAAAGCTAATGCAATCCTGGGTTGTATTAACAGAAGCATAGAACCAAGATCACGTGAAGTATTAGTGCTGCTTTATAAAACCCTTACTAGGCCACACCTGGAATACTGCAATCAATTTTGGTCACCATACTATAAAAAAGATGTTGAGACTTTGGAAAAAGTTCAGAGAAGAGCAGCTAAGATGATCAAAGGCCTGGAGACTAAAACATACGAAGAACGGCTGCAGGTTTTGGGTTTGGCTAGTCTAGAGGAAAGAAGGACCAGGGGGGACATGATAGCAGTATTCCAGTATTTGAGGGGCTGCCACAAAGAAGAGGGAGTCAACTTATTCTCCAAAGCACCAGAGGGCAGGACAAGAAACAATGGTTGGAAACTAACCAAAGAGAGAAGCAACCTGGAATTAAGGAGAAACTTCCTAACAGTGAGGACAATTAACCAGTGGAACAGCTTGCCACCAGAAACCATGGGCGCTCCATCACTGGAGGCTTTTAAGAAGAGACTGGACAGTCACTTGTCTGAAATGGTATAGGTTCTCCTGCTTGAGCAGGGGGCTGGACTAGAAGACCTCCAAGGTCCCTTCCAGCTCTATTCTATTCTAAAATTCTAGTGTTTAAACTTGGCAGCTTCAAGATGTATATGCACTTCAACTCCCAGAATTCCCCAGCCAACTATTGCTGCAAACTCACCTGCTGGTATTTAGGGATCAAAATGCCTCCCCTACTTCACTGAGAAGCTTCTAAAAAAACCCCTTCAAAACTCATCTTTTTGTGAAGGCATTTAACCACTGGATTTGTTACCTTTAATTATTAATTCTATTTGCTTCACTTGTTTAATTGCTGTTTTAAAGGTTTTTAATGTCTTGATTCTAAAGTTGTTGTTTATTCTAAACCACTGGGAAAGTTTGATCATCAGCAAATGAATAAATAAATGTCCGGAAAAATGTACTTTACAGATCAGCTAGAGACCAGGTGTCATCTTCTAAAATTGCCTGTGAAATGAACCTTTCGGGAAAGAAAAATCTTGAGCCTTTAGCAAAATGCCAGGCAAGGGATGCTACTTGTAGCACATACCACAATTAACAATGAAGGTCTTTTTCTCTTATCAAATGTACCTGGATCAGTGACAGGACAGAAAAAAAACAGCACTAGCAATAGCACTTAGACTTATGTACACAGTGCTTTTACAGCCCTCTCTGAGGAGTTTACAGAGTCAGCCTCTTGCCCCCAACAATCTGTGTCCCCATTTTACCCACCTCATAAGGATGGAAGGCTGAGTCAACCTTGAGCCAGTGAGGATCGAACTCCTGCCACAAATTCCTTGTCTGTCAAATCACAATTGGCCAAAAAAAAAGAAAGCAAGAAAGAAAGAAAGCAAGAAAGAAAGGAAGGAAGGAAGGAAGGAAGGAAGGAAGGAAGGAAGGAAGGAAGGAAAGGGAATAGGAATAGCACTTATATACCACTTCATAGTGCTTTAAAGTCTTCCCTAAGCGGTTTACAAAGTCAGCCTATTGCCCCCAACAATTTGGGTCCTCATTTTATCTGCCTCGTAAGGATGGAAGGCTGAGTCATCCTTGAGTCGGTCAGGATCGAACTCCTGCCAGTGGGCAGAATTAGCCTGCAATACTGCTTTTTAACCACTGTGCCACCAGATCTTCTCGGAGCACATCAAAACAATACATAAGGAGAAGGCAAAACATTGTCTCCAATTAAATAAGCCTACCTAGTCTGCAGCAAAACCTTGAGGCACTTAAAGTAGACATGAAAGTCTTAGCAGACATACAGTATGTTTTCTACCTTTTTTTAAAAAACAACAACAACCATGTCATTTAGGAATAGCAATAACACTTAGACTTATATAACTCTTCACAGTGTTTTTAAAGCCCTCTCTAAGTGGTTTACAGAGTCAGCCTATGGCCCCCAACAATCTCGGTCCTCATTTTACCGACCTCGGAAGGATGGAAGGCTGAGTCAACCTTGAGCCAGTGAGAATTGAACTGCTGCCTATGAGCAGAGTTCGCCCGCAATCCTGCATTCTAACCACTGCGCCGGGGAGCATGGCCAATGATCACAGATGAGAGGGATAATAATAATATCCATAATAATAATAATAATAATAATAATAATAATAATAATAATGAGAGGGAAAAGGACTCAATCTGCGGATCAGCAGGAATCTTCTACAGTGCCATATTCCTCCTTGGTTCTCTCCCATTAAGCTGTCTGGGGATGAAAGGCAGCAAAAGGAGGCTGTGTAAAGTAGCTTGCAGATGGAACACCACAGTGGCATCTATAAAAAAGTTTGTGACTTTCCTAAGCCATGTCACTGAAGCTTTCCCTATGAGAACGATTCTGCGTCAGAGGTCAGAGGCGATGAAATTCTTGGAGAAATGAGAACCCGACGAGAGACAACTGCCTACCAGGATCAGCTCAAAAAGAGAAGAAAGGGCAACCGTCATCGGTCTTGTCACTACATCCACCTCCAGAGATGATGCTTTCCTTAGAAAATATGCTTTAAAGAGTCCAAGTCACTTTAGAAACATGTTTACAGATTAACAGAGTTGGAAGGGAACTTGTAGGTCATCTAGTCCAACCCCCTGCCCAAGCAGGAGACCCTACACAATTTCTGACAGATGGCAGTCTGGTCTCTTCTTGAAAGCCTCCAGTGATGAAGCTCCCACAACTTCCGAAGGCAACTTCTGTTCCATCAGTTGATTATTCTCACTGTCAGAAAATTCCTCCTTATTTCCAGCTTGAATCTCTCCTTGTTCAGTTTCCATCCATTATTCCTTGTCTGGCCGTCAGGTGCTTTGGAAAATAGCTTGACCCCCTCCTCTCTGTGGCAGCCTGTCACTGCTTCACTCTCCCTTCCATGGTGTGCAGTGGTTAGAATGCAACATTGCAAGCTAATTTTGCCCTGCCAGCAGTTCGATCCTGACCGGCTCAAGGTTGACTCAGCCTTCCATCCTTCCGAGGTTGGTAAAATGAGGACCCAGATTGTTGGGGGCAACATGCTGACCCTGTAAACCACTTAGAGAGGGCTGTAAAGCACTGTGAAGCGGTATATAAGTCTAAGGGCTATTGCTATTGCTTATGGAGGGGATGGGCCAAATTTGAGGGGGGTTTATGAGCTGCAAGTCACAGGAAGGAGTTAAGTTGATGCTTTTTGGAACTTTTTCACCTTCTTTGAGGTTTAATGATAGGGAAGGGAGCGGGATGAAAAAATGTCCATCCCAACTCTTAAATTTCTCTAAATCACACTGATTTTTGAGCGGAGGTGGGGATGGGGGAGGGTAAGTCTGATGGTGTTTGAAGGGTGCAGTGGAATAGTGTGCTTCCCATTCTCATTCTTAATTCTGCCCCCTCCCAAATGCTACTGTTGAAAACCAAGCCATTATTGTACCATAAGTCAGTGGCAGGCCGTTGGGTACTGGGGTGGGGTGGGGTTTCTACCAATCCAGGAAGGTCATTTGGAGACGGCTCAGTTCTCCCCGTCTCATTTCTGACTTTCTGAAAAAACGAATCAGCCCATCTGTTGCATGAACCTCTCAAGCGATACTGCAGTATCATTTCTCACTTCCTCTGATTAAATTAGCATTTTAAAAACGCTGGGAATGGGAGAAAGCCTCTCTGCCTTGGTAGGTGTGATCACACTTTCAGACGAATGCCGGGACGAAGCCAGGCCCCGAGGAAGGACCTGCCATATTCTTCTCCCAAACGAAGGAGGCCCAGCCTATAAGACACGGTTTCAGGGGTGGGCTTCAAAAATTTCAGCTATGGGTTCTCTGCCTGGTTGCTGGCTGAGTGTGGCTGTGGTGGGCGTGGCCTAGTCGGCCTCCTGCACCACGGTGGGGGGGCGTTTTCACCTTCTCCAGGCTCCGGAGGCTTTCCTCAAGCCTCTGGGAGGACGAAAACCGCCTCCCCCAGGCTCTGGAGGCCCGTTTCCGGCCTTCCGGAAGGCCTGTTTTCCCCCCTCCCCGAGCCTCCACGTGGGCCCTGCACTTACCTCGCATCCAAAATGGACCGCGTGACACTCCTGGGAGGAGCAGGGTGGGGTGGGAGGGGTGGGCGGGGCCAGCCAGGAGTGGGATTTGTAGGTTCTCCGAACTGGCCATAACGTTAGCTACAGGTTCTCCCAAACAAGCAATTCGCACAAATGCCATAAAGGCTAAAATTGATAAATCCTCAAGTGATGCTAAATGCAGATTGTGCAAGGAAGCTGATGAAACTATAGACCATGTGCTCAGCTGCTGCAAGAAAATCGTGCAGACTGATTACAAATTACGGCACAACTCTGTTGCACAAATGATCCATTGGAATTTATGCAAAAACTATAACATCCGTACTGCTACGAACTGGTGGGAACACAAGCCTGAAAAAGTCACTGAAAATCAGATGGTCAAGATCTTGTGGGATTTTCGTATACAAACGGACAAGGTACTGGCGCATAAT
>QLTV01012192.1:753976-764833 GCA_003457575.1 Thermophis baileyi
CCGAGACGTCTTCAGACAACGCTGGCTCTTCAGCTTTGAAACGGAGATGACCACCATCCCCTAGAGTCAGGAATGACTAGCACATATGTGCAAGGGGAACCTTTACCTTTTTAAGATCACCTGGATAATCACAGATAAACCTCCAGGTGGCCTTAATGGCTCACTAAAAGAATGCAAATGACCAGCGGTCTGCAAGGAGTATAAATCCTTCCATTCCCCACCATCCAGTGAAAGCTGAAGAAGCTTCTTGGATGAGAAGCAAAACGTCTTCTAAGAAAAACCAGAAAGTCCAGTTGCCTCCTGAAAAAGCACCTTTGGGACTTGGTTGTCTTTATGCTGGTCAGTGAGAAAAGGCAGCAGAAGTTGAAGACCATCAAGATAAGCAACCCATACTCACAAAGAGCACTTTGAACTCTCATCCAAAGCCCAAAGGCAACCAATTCAACCCCCACAACAGATGTGAGACCCTACTGAAATGGCTTTTTTTTACTGCCCTCTCTAAGCGGTTTACAGAGTCAGCCTATTGCCCCCAACAATCTGGGTCCTCATTTTACCCACCTCGGAAGGATGGAAGGCTGAGTCAACCTTGAGCCTGGTGAGATTCAAACTGCCAAATTGCAGGCAGCCAGCAGGTAGCAGAAGTAGCCTGCAGTACTGCACTCTAACCACTGCGCCACCGTGGCTCATTACCTTAGGGGGTGGGGGGGAATCCCATCCATTCCCAATCAGGAACATGAAACTGGGCTATTTGGACTTCAAATGTTTAACGGAACCCATTCCAAGAATTTCACTGTACTTTTACTTGTATATTACGGAGGCATTTTTGTGTATGAGATGGGAAGTGTGTAAAGTTGCACTTGCTTCCTCCATCATTGCCTTGCACAAGGAATGCGTGCAACTGAATTTGGGGGGGGGGGTATCTTTGAGCTCTTTACAACCTGCAGCAAACAATGAACTCCACTCATTACAAGAGAAATGTGGCATTCATTGGAATTTGCATGAGAAAGCTTTCTTGGTAGACCCATAGAGGATAATTTCACTGAGTGCCCTCAGATTCAGAAACGCTTTTATTATAACTGCTTTGATTCAGCCTGAAAACAGAACACAGAATAACAGAAATGGAAGGGACCATCATGGTCTTCTAGGCCAACTCCCTGCTCAAACAGGAGACCCTATACCCATGATGGCGAACCTATGGCACGCGTGCCACAGGTGGCACGCGGAGCCATATCTGCCGGCACGCGAGCCATTGCCCTAGCTCAGCTCCAGCGTGCATGTGCGTGCTGGCCAGCTGATTTTCGGCTCGCACGGAGGCTCTGGGAGGGCGTTTCTGGCTTCCAGGGGGCAGGGGAGGGTGAAAAACGGGCCTACCAGGCCCACCGGAAGTCAGGAAATGGGGGAGGGGGATTATGCATGCATGCATGTGGGGTGGGGCACATGGGGGGCACAGAATTATGGGTGTGGGCTCTAAATTATTTTAAAATTAAAGGGTGCAACTTATTGCTAAATGCAATGCGTGCATGCGGGGGGGGAGGCAGCACGGGGGGGTCACGCGTGCATGCGCAGGGGGCGGGACGCGTGGGGGAAATTAAATTATGGGTGTGGCGCGCGCTTTCAGCACCCAAGGGAAAAACGGTTTGCCATCACTGCCCTATACCGTTCCAGACAAATGGCTGTCCAATCTCTTCTTAAAAACCTCCAGTGATGGAGCACCCACACCTTCTGAAAGCAAGCAATTCCACTAATTGATCTGTCAGGAAATTTCTCCTTGATTCTAGGTTGGATCTCTCCTTGAAACTCTTCCATCTGTTACTTCTTGTGTGCTTCAGAGTTAGGTTGACCCCCTTCTTCCCTGTGACAGCCCCTCAAGTACTGGAAGACTGCTATCATGTCATTCCTAATCCTTCTCTTCATTAGACTGCAACTGTTCTTGTCATATGTTTTAGCCTCCAGTCCCCTAATTGTCTTTGTTGATCTTCTCTGCACTCTTTTGAGTCTCAACATCTTTTTTTATGTCATGGTGACCAAAATTGGATGCAGTATTCCAAGTGTGGCTTTACCAAGGCATTATAAAGTGGTATTAACACTTCACGTGATCTTGATTCTATCTCTCTGTTAATGCAGCCTAGAACTGTGTTGGCTTTTTTGGCAGCTGCTGCACACGGCTGGCTCATGTTTAGATGGTTGTCCACTAGGACTCCAAGATCCCTCTCACAGTTACTGCTGTTGAGCCAGGTACCAATTATACCTGTGCGTTTGGTTTTTCTTTGCTTCACTTTTCTTACCACTGAATTGCATTTTGCTGGATAGGTCCCAATGTACAAAAGTCCTTCTGGATGGGGTCTATGACAATTCGCCGCAGCCAGCACGCCACCACCAACCTGCCATAGCCAACTCACCATGGCCAATTCTCCACAGCCATCTCGTCACAGGACAAGTGGCTGTGGGACAACAGTTACATTAATATCAAAGACATGGTGGAATAGAACCGTTAAAGAAAGGACGCAAAAGGAAGGACAAAATGAAACGTGAATGGCAAAAATTAAAATAATTTTTATTTATTTTAAATAATTAAACAGAACTGTTAAATTGTCCTGCAATGGATTGTCTTGCGGAGAGTTGGCCGTGGCGAGTTAGCCTGCTGCAAGTTGGTTGTGTGAGTTGGCCGTGGCAAGTCGACCATGGCGAGTTGGCCATGGTGAGTTTGCCATGGTGAGTTTGCCACAGCAAGTTGGCTGTGGCAAGTTGTCCCATTACCATCTGGATGTTGTGTCTATTTCCTACAGTGTTGGCAATTGCACCTAGCTTGGTGTCATCTGCAAATGTGATGTGTTCCCCTTCTATCTCCTGAACTAGATCACTTATGAATATGTTGAAAAGCACCAAGACAGAACCTTGGGGTAACCCGCTGCATGCTTCCCTCCATGCAGATGTAGTTCTATTGAGGACTATACTTAAGTATGGTTGGTCACTAAGTTGGGAAACCATCTTGGGGTGATGCTGTCTATCTCACATTTTTCTATCATACCAAGAAGTAGGCTGTGGTCTACTTTGTCAAATGCCTTACTAAAGCCCAAGTATACTATATCCACATCATTTCCTTGGTCCATTAATTTAGTCACTTTGTCAAACAACCAAGGTCATATTTAAAAATAAAATAAAAGAATAATGCCACTCAGAGCCTGCACAAGCAAGGGAAGACCGAGTAGAAACAGCTGACAGTCGAACTAATTAAAATGGTACGTTTCCTTATTCTCATTGCCAAACAGTAAAATAGCCTCCAAAAGCAGAGACAGACTCTGTGCCCAGAGCAGTGAAGGAAGCCCTAAGAGTTGTAGTATCCTGTTCACATGACAGACCAGTGGTGAAATCCAATTTTTTTTACTACCGGTTCTGTGGGCGTGGCTTGGTGGGCGTGGTGTGGCTTGGTGGGCGTGGCAGGGGAAGGATACTGCAAAATCCCCATTCCCTCCCCACTCCTGGGGCCAGCCAGAGGTGGTATTTGCCGGTTCTCTGAACTACTCAAAATTTCCGCTACCGGTTCTCCAGAACCTGTCAGAACCTGCTGGATTTCACCCCTGTGACAGACCCACCATACAAAATACAGGCATTTGAAACCAAAGCTGCCCAACAATGCAAATTGCCTAATTAGTATATTGACTGGACGGTATGCATAAACTGAATCTTCTCTCAGTGAAGCACCACATTCCATAATATGGGGGGGGGGGTGGTGAAAAATCCTCTTTCATAGAAGAATGGAGTTGAAAGCAATCATCAAGGCCCACACAAGGTATCCTTTTGGCCAACTCTATGTCCAGAATTTTCGTCTGGTTTTGTCAATATGATGGCTCCAGTCTCGTCAGATCACAACTTCTGTGATGCCCAGCTCGGTGGAAGACACAAGCGAAGTAAACCTCCTCAAGATAAGCCTATTCAGTTCTGTTTGCTAGCAAGTCTACTTTTCAAACCCCTGTTCCTCTCCTCATGGTGGCAAGAAGACAAAAGGCAGACTATTGCAAGAGGCTCTCTGACAACTTGCCATGGCCAACTCATCACAGCCAATTTGCCATGGCCAACTCACTGTGGGACAACTCGCCATGGCCAATTCGGTGCGGGATAACTTGCCACGGGACAAGAGTTACAGTGATATCAAAGAAATAGTGGAATAGAATCATTAAAAAAGAAGGCTAAAGAAGGGACAAAATGAAATGCGAATGACAAAAATTAAAATAATATTTTAATTATTTTAAATAACTAAACTGAATTGTCAAATTGTCCTGCACGAATTGGCCATGGCGAGTTGTCCCATTCCGACTGTGAGATGTGAAAGACCAGTTATGCAAACATCTAATTACAGTCTACTTAAATATTTTGGGAGAAATTTGTAAAAAAGCTACACATCCTTGGGGAGGGGGGAAAGAATGTGAAATCCACCATGGATGGGCCCTTGATGTGATATGTCAGAATGAAGCTGGGTTATTCAGAGGTGGGATTCAGCTGGTTCGGACCGGTTCGGATGAACCGGTAGTGGCGACCTGCGGGTAGACCCGCCCGCCCGGGCACAATCCCATCCTATACCATTGTTTTTTGATGCCGCACGCATGCGCGGATGTAGCGCGCGAGCAAATTGCCATGTTTGTTGATGCCGCACACATGCGCGGACGGCACTTACGAGCGAATTGCCGTGTTTTGTGATGCAGCGTGCATGTGCTCAAGGCGCGCGAGCGAGTGAAGTGAGCGTGCGCGCGCGCTCACATTTTCGATTCTGGGCAAACCGGTTGTTAAATTATGTGAAGCCCACCTCTGGGGTTATTGTATTCAACTCCCTGAATGAATCATGTTCAGTTGTCCATGTCTACCTCAAACTAATCTAATGTTAGTTATGAATAAGGATGTTTTTTAAAAAAACACACAACCAAAAACCCTCTATGAACTGTGCTGTAATAAAACTGGACTTTGCTGTTGGGCGAAGGCCAATGTATGCAAAAGTCCACTAGCATGCCTTGCCCACTGAAATATATACAATAAAAGGTCTTGGGCACTTCAAATGAAGCCTTCCAAGTAAAGAGAAGATGAAAGGAAAGCATTGTGTGTTATGAGACATTAAGTCCGTCCGTCGAATAATTCACAACATCATCTAGCCATCATTGCTTTGATATAAACACGTTAATGATACATTATCAAAGCAATGACTAGATTATGCGATAAATCACTAAGGCGGTGAATCTCATTATAATGGAAATGGTTGCAATGTTTAGTAAATTCAAAAACAAACAAACAAACAAAAAAACCAAGCAAAAGACTCCACGTCAAAACATGTCCTAGTGATGGGGACATAAGAGTAGAGAGGGTTTGAAGTGAATTTATAGATTATAGATTATAGATTAATAGAGTTGGAAGGGACCTTGTAGGTCATCTAGTCCAACCCCCCGCTCAAGCAGGAGTCCCTACACCATTTCAGACAAATGGCAGTTCAATCTCCTCTTGAAAGTCTCAAGTGTTGGAGCTCTCACAACCTCCGAAGGCAAGCTGTTTCACTGGTTGATCGCTCTCACTGTCAGAAAGTTTCTCCTTATCTCCAGGTTGAATCTTTCCCTGGTCAGTTTCCATCCATTATTCCTTGTCTGGCCTTCTGGTGCCTTGGAAAACAGCCTGACCCCCTCCTCTCTGTGGTAGCCCCTCAAGTATTGGAACACTGCTATCATGTCTCCCCTGGTCCTTCTCTTTGCTAGACTAGCCATGCCCAGTTCTTGCAACCGCTCTTCGTATGTTATAGCTTCCAGACCCCTAATCATCCTGGTTGCTCTCCTCTGCACTTTCTCTAGAGTCTCAACGTCTTTTTTGTAGTGTGGTGACCAAAACTGGATGCAGTACTCTAGGTGTGGTCTAACTAAGGCTTTCCCATAGAACAACTCAAAGACGTAGTGTACGATTGGAAGACATAGAGAGACCCGGCCCATAAAATCGCTGTCAGGTCTGCCATCTTTGGTGTGGCGCCTCGCTGGCATCCTGCCATCAAAGGCTAGGAGGGAGGGGGACATGGGGAGGGACAAATGGGCAATCAACCTGCATGTATATATGATGGGAAATTGGGAGGGGGGGGAATGACAGTTTGACAAAGAGCAGGGACACTCAGAATGAGATTGTGCCAGCACCCAAGGCTGCGCACCCTGAGAAAGAATGTGGATTATCTCAAACATCTCAGTGTTCTCAAAACCCCTAGGTCAATCTTCATTGGCTGAAGACAGACTGGTCATGAGAGGGGGGAGGGCTGGGATGTGGGGAAACTTTCTGTATCTTTGGCGCATGGGAAATTTAGTTCTAGCCTGACTCTGCTGCAGCCAGCATCTTTTAGTAGAAGAACCTATCACTTCAACCAAATGTAGTCGAGGGTCTTTCTTTCCCAAGAGACCGGACCGGGGCAGGTCTGACAATAGCTGAGCCTGACACGACGGAATGGATAACATTGCCATCAACATAAAACACCCTTGCATGCATGTTAATTCAGAAATAAGTTACACTGTACTCAGTGCCTCTTTATCCTACATAAATACAAGATTATGATTTTAAACTTGCTTACATTAGAATTTATGTTCTTTTTTTTTTTCCCCAGAAGGGTAATTTTTGTGCCAGATACAGATCTGGGGAGAGATTCCATATTGAAGAAAGTTTTTGAACTTGGAGAACTGGAGGTGGAGAATAGATTGGGGGGGGGGTTTGCCTCCCCTCCTCCTCCCTCTGCTCCCCATCCCCGCTGCTTCCCTATGAAGAGAGCAAAGCCTTTGTTAGCTCATCCATTACAGCAACACACCTCTTCCTCCTCTTGATTTCCTTTCTCTTCCTGTGAGCGAGATTGCCAAGGTTGCAAAATTACCCTTATTCTCGTTCTAATGCGTGATCACACAGGAAAAAAAAAACCGTCAAAAGGAACCCGCAGAGCTAAAAGAGCCAGAATGGTCTTTTGGAGGAACGGGGATGACAAAAAAAATAAAATAAAAAATGCTGCACTCCAAATGCCCGGGGATAACAGAGCGTAAGAGACGCCGGCAGGAATGGTTATCGAGAGTAGCAAAGCGGCAATTTGATTGCCGGGGACTGAAGAGAAGCATCCAACTTGGAAAGGCCTCCTCCGGACTCCCGCTTAACTCGGAAAGCTTCAGCCCAGTTAGAAATGGCCCATTCAAAGGGTAATTGGACACCTGCTTCCTAAGCCGTGCTACCCAGGGGTGAAGCTAGGAAAGAGCTTGATGAATAACAAGGAACCGAGGCCCCAGGAAACCCACTCTAAGACAGCGGGGGGAGTGGAAAATAAGCAACTACCAAGCCAGAGAAGTCAACAGCTCAAGAAGTTGAAAGCAAAGTTGGAATCAGGGTCGCTGCTCCCAAAAGTCAGCCTTCAAGGGACCCAACTGGATAAAAAGTGGGCTAGACTCCCACCAGTTTATTTTAGAAATATTTCACAGGAAGCCACATGGACTCCCCCTTAAATATCTGCCAGGAAGGCTTTGAAAAACAATTCAAATTCACACTGACACCTCCCTCTTTTTCCCAGTTCCTATCCAGAATGTCAAATGGTGAGTTGAAGCCACCGTACTCATCACTCATCTCTTCCCTGTGAGTCAGACAGTGGAGTGTGATGACCCGGGATAAGGCACGAAGGTCACACAGCCAGCTGAGAGTTCAAACTCCCCTTTAATACTCCAAATATTCCCCCAAATGCTCCCACATTCTTGGCAAGTCCCAGAGCAAAGCGTGCGTGCACACACACACACACACGGCAACCTCTGGCTGTGCCCAGTCCAGCAAAGCAAAGGAACAGGGAAATGAATCCATGAACCAAGGAACAAACAATGAGTTCACAAAGTCACGAAGAAGCAAGCAGTCCTGCAAATTCTAAATGTCTGTACCGGCACACCAAACTCTACAAATTCAGTGTTTGTTCCTGACAAATGCCCCTCCCCACAGCGTCTCCTTAAATCTCAGTCCCCAGGTGTGCCTTGTGAAGAGGGGCGGGGCGCTCTCCTCCTGAGTCATCAGATCAGCCTGTGCTGTTCCCGCCTTCTCTCCAATCTCCGTGCTTGGGGATCAGGAGGGGGCGGTCCTTGCTCATCACCTGAGCTCTGTCGCTCCTCATGTCCATTGCTTGCTCTCTCTCGGTCCTCCTGCCCCTGTTCCTCCAGCTAACAAGCCCTCCCAATCCTGAGGGGCCCTGGGCTGCCTCGGCCTGCTCCTCCCCACATTCCTCTGAAGCCAACGAAGCCACCCCCTCGATCTCCGTCGGCTCCATCTCCGGCTCGTCCTCCTCCGCAGATTCAGGCTCCGACAAGGGCATGGCAGTGGAGGCAATGAGAGGTGCATCAGTCAAGACCATCCAGCAGCCATCCAAGGTGCCAGAGTCCCACTTTACTGTCTAGTGCAACAACTTGCAAACAACTCCATAGCTCACCACAACCAGCAGGGCACTTCCTGGTGGTTTGTGGCAATTTTCTATCAGAACCCAACATCTCAATCTTTGGGAAATGGAGTTGCTGCTGTGTTTGGGAATTCAGGATAGCCACATAAAAAAAGTAATACACTGATATAAAAACTACCAGCTCCAGAGCGGGAGGAAGCAACATGGGTCATCTCCATTCACATTCCTGTCCCTTCCCAAGGTCACCATCTCATCTGAGCCGAGGTGGTGCAGTGGTTAGAGTGCAGCACTGCAGGCTACTTTAAGCTGACTGCTAGCTGCAGTTCGGCGGTTCAAATCTCACCGGCTCAAGGTTGACTCAGCCTTCCATCCTTCTGAGGTGGGTAAAATGAGGACCCAGATTGTTGGGGGCAATATGCTAACTCTGTAAACTGCTTAGAGAGGGCTGTAAAGCACTATGAAGCGGTATATAAGTCTAAGTGTTATTGCTATCTGAGCACTGTATGCATTTATATTCAATGGATTGAATCGGTAAAACAAAGCTTAATCTTCCAGAGTCATTTCACTTTGAAGTAAAGCACAGGGAAGTTGCCCAGATATCTCTTGAGATACAATCTGGTTGGGCTGGCAACTCTTGGGGGCTGGTGGGGTGCATGCGAGGGGCAGCCTCCCACATGGGTGCCATGAGAGGCGGCTTTGGCACCTGCATAAATTGGCTGCTGGGACAGATGTGGTCTAGATCAGGGGTCTCCAACCTTGGCAACTTTAAGACTTGTGGACTTCAACTCCCAGAATTGGGAGTTGAAGTCCACAAGACTTAAAGTTGCCAAGGTTGGAGACCCCTGGTCTAGATCACTTCAAGAATTTGTGCTTCCTCAGTGATTATGCGTGTGCGCGCTCTGTGCGTGCGTGTGTGTTTATGCTTTTAATGAAATCTTTGTACATTTCACAGGGGTCGCCGCGCGCGCTAGCCCGCCATCTTGGAAATGCTCCCAGTTTGGCCGTGCCTGCGGGTCGCCGGACAGCCGGTAGCCACGGAAGCGGGAGACTTTGCCCACCCGCCCGGACGACACCATTTGGGTTCTTTTACCCTCTGCACATGCGCAAAGCATTCTGCGCATGCGCAGAGGGTAGAAGAACCCAAATGGCGGCATCCGGGCTACCAGCTGTCCGTCGACCCGCAGGCACGGCCGAACCGGGACCTTTTCACCCCTGCGAGTGACGGTGGCACCAAGATGGCGGGCTAACGCGCGCGGCGACCCCTGTGAAATGGTCGTTCGACCCCCAAAGGGGTCGCGACCCACAGGTTGAGAACCGCTGACCTAAATGATGATGTTCACCACCATGCTCTGCAGGAATGGTCCGTATTGTTCCCACCTTACCTTTTGTTTTTCCAGAAGGTGCATCCTAAGATAAACCCACCATCAACTTATTTTCTAAGGATGCCAACCATGTCTGTGTGCAGGAGAAGAAGAAGAAGCTGACGGTTGGCTTTCCATTTGAACTTCCCCCCTCCTGCTTTAAGATGCCAGACGGCTATGTCTCACACTAAAGCTATGATACATTTTGCTTGGTTTTGATTTAGTACAATGTATGAATGTCTACGGAGATTCTCAGTCGTCCACAGGTCATGGTTGTCCCAAAAGTGGTTTTTTTCAAGAGGCAACTGGACTTTCTAGTTTTTCTTTGAAGACGTTTCGCTTCTCATCCAAGAAGCTTCTTCAGCTCTTGGATGAGAAGCGAAACATTTTCAAAGAAAAACCAGAAAGTCCAGTTGCCTCCTGAAAAAGCACCTTTGGGACTACAATGTATGAACTTAGCCAGTGGGGTTTATAAGTCATTGCTTACGACAGTGGGGGGCACGTAATGTTCATTACCTCAGAACAGAGGGTGTGTCTTTTCATTTTATTTTTTTAACTTTACGTTTCATTTTCTCTGTCATAGCTACAAGGGATTTTTTTTAAAATCCCATCATTGAAAAGAAAAAAAAACTTGCATCCTCATTTTTCACCAGTAGAGGGAGTTGTGGCACTGAAACCCGGTGCTGTAGCACCACCTGCTGATGAGAAAAAATGCATCAGTTGTTCGTTTTTGGAACGGGAAAGTGACTCAACCACGCTAGAACTGGCAGCAGGTAGAGAAACAGAGTGGAGGAAATGGACAAGCAATAAAAAGGAAATGGACAAGCTTTTGGGGGAAGTTGCAAGGAAGTACAGGAGTGAGTAGAACAAGAGAGCAAGGGAGGAATCGGGAAGAACAAAGAAAGAGAGGAGGAAATTGGTAGAAAGCAACAGAGAGAAGGGTAAGAGAAGCAAGGACAGGAGAGGGAGGAGGAAAACACAAGGTGGGGCAGAGGAAGAAGAGAAGAAGAGTCCCTTGGGAGTTGGGCGGCATAAAAATGCAACAAATAAATAAATAAATAAATAAATAAATAAATAAATAAA
>QLTV01012192.1:779703-795607 GCA_003457575.1 Thermophis baileyi
TATAGGGTTTCCTGCCTAAGCAGGGGGTTGGACTAGAAGACCTCCAAGATCCCTTTCAACTCATTTATTCTATTCTATTCTATATTCTATTCTATTCTATTCTATTCTATTCTATTCTATTCTATTCTATTCTATTCTATTCTATTCTATTCTATTCTATTCTATTCTATTCTATTCTATTCTTCTGGAGAAATGGACTGGAGGTTTACCAACACTGCTGGAGGGCCGCCTGGTTCAGCAGTGCAATGATAGACTTTATTGGTTGTCTGCATCTGCCTGCACGACCTGGGTCAGTACAACTAGCTTGATTAAGACCCAGCTTGTCAGGCCACGCCTTCTAACTCGAGGCAGGCAGGGCTGACAGCTGAGCACTGCCATTAGGACAAGAGGCGCCCACTCAGCGCGCATCATCTGGGGTTGTCAGCAGTGATGGATGGCAAGAGCAACTAATGGGCTCTTCTCTCCACATTTGATTCCTCATTTGCAAGCAGTTCCTGCTGATGGTTCGCCACAATCCATCATGCTTTGTGTGGCCAGGCTCCGTAATTACAAAATTTATTCTCCCACTATTTGTCAGATGAGCTCATGGCTGACAGCAGAACGAGCAGAACAATGGAAGAAAGTGCTTCTGAGCAGTTGAAGGCATCTTGGCCACTGCCACTCCTCGGCCTGTCCAGTCGGACGACCAAAAGTGTACCACAACCCAGGAATGTACGAACTATTCATTATCTTGGGTATGCCTAGCTCAATCCTGTTGACACCAATTGGCAGAGACAAAGCGCTTTCCCATTCTTCCATTTATCATTCCCCTCAGAATTTAGATTGGCCCCTCCCCTTCTGGCCTTGAGGGGGCAAGGGTCCAGCAGGAGAGGTGAGTGTCTCCAATGGTTGTACTGAATCTGATACCCTACTTGTAATATGTGATGTAGTGAGGAGACAGTGTTCTGACCTAGGTTTCACCAAATCATGAAACAGACTCCTTGTCCCGAAAAACCCCTTTTTATTTGGCTATTGTGAATTCTTAGCATTCACAACCAGCAAAGTCCCAGCAAACAGTCTTTCAAGTGTGATTTGCAAACACAGACCTTATCAGTCCTTGGATAGTTGCCAGGCCGATAGCTTCCATGCGCAACGCTGTACAAGGAAATCCTTGGCAAGGAGTCTCTCAGTTAAGCAAATCTTCACACAAACCATTCCTTAATTGTTCCCTTCTCCTGACAGCTCTGCACATGCGCACATCAGGAACAGGCTCCAGCTGTTCTTCAGCCCCACCTATCTCCGACTCCGAAGGTAGCTGATAACTGTCGGATGGCCCTGGCCCCATCTCTGCCTCCGACACAGAGCACTCATCAGAGCCTTCCCCAGACTCCAGGACTGGCCCATGTTCCTCCCCAACCTCCTCACTGTCCGAGTCTGCCGCCAGCTCCGCTGGCCGCTGGCGGGCCACAACAGATGGATTCCCAGGAGGGAGGGGTACATTCCAGAAAAGTAAGCGGTAACTCAATTCAGAGAGTTTGTGTGAGAGAATGAGGGAGAAGACAGTCCCTCCCTAATAGTTCCCAGCATACAGGCTTCATGTAGCTAGGAATTTGCTTCAGTCGGGCAAAGTTCTGTCTATAGGTGTGGAAATAAAGATACCTATTTTGGTGGAGGAATGGTTGGTTTTATCTTCCTGGAGTACCTGAATGAACGAACTCTGGAAGTGCTGACATTTCCACTATAAGCCCCAGGCATTTAGCATGTTTACAAACTAATTTTATGACTGTCCTACAAGAAACTGTTTTATGATAACTGCTGCAAAGCTATCTCCAGTTTTATTTTTTTTACTATAAATGTAATTTTTATTCCCAATGATACACTGCTACGGGAATGTTATAACTGAAGAGTAGCCCCAATGTGTCCCACAATTCTGACCAATCTTTCTGTGCTCAGCCATAAATCCATTCTATTATTTATTTCATGCATTTGTAAGATTTTTTTAGGCTGCTCCATTCCAAACTGAAGTTCTGCAGGAATGATGTTCTCCTCTCTACATTAGTCATACATTTGACTGGTTGTTAGGTGTATAGGAATACATGGTAGACAGAGAAATTCTCCAGCATCTTCTCTGACCAGTTCTTACTCCTCTTGATGAAATCTCATTTCCTTCTGTGGCCTAGAGGTGGAGCTCTTGCCTCACAATCAGGAGGTTGTGAGTTCGATCCTAGGTAGAGGCAGATGTAGGGTCTCCTGCTTGGGCAGGGGGTTGGACTAGATGACCTGCAAGGTCCCTTCCAACTCTGTTAATCTGTTACTCCTTCCATGGGGCAGAACAATGTTCAGCAACCCTCCTCTGCTTCCTGCTTCTATGGCACCCATTTTGGTGATGGTTTCCACTGGCTGCCACCGTCTCCACCAAGGAACTGTCACCAATTTGGATGCTTGAATGGTGGTGAGCATTCTCTCCCTGAGTGGCAGAGGGATTGTGGCAGGGGGCAGGGATGGTTTTCACTTACCTTCCCTACCGGTTCGCAAATGTGAGCGTGTGCACATGCGCATGGCCTCAAAAACATGCACAAATAGGATAGAATAGAGCCAGGGCGGGTGGGCAGGCCCACCCGCGATTTCCACTACTGGTTTGGGCAAACCGGTCCGAACCGGCTGAATACCACCTCTGGCAGGGGAATTATTTTTTGGGTGTGTGTGTGTGAATCACAGGCCAGGTGATTTGGGGTAAGGGGCCTCGTCAACCCCTGGTGTACAGAATTAGGGTGAAATTTTTCCTGAGCGCCATGTTGTGTTCTTACTTATATTTCACAAAAAGGTGACCACACAGTCTTGTTTCTCATTCTACTGTCTTCTGTCTGGTGTTCTGCAACCTCTCTGCTTTCAAGGATTCCCTCATGTGGCCTTGGGATTGAACAGACAGGTGGGCCTTTTCAAATTGGGAAGTGGAAACTGGAAACATGTAATTTGGAACCTTCTTCCTCGCAATCTGCAGTCTTTCTACCCAGCCATTTAATCCCAAGGAAAGAGATCAAGAGTCCTTCTAAGAAGGACAAGGAATAATGGGTGGAAACTGATCAAGGAGAGATTCAACCTAGAAATAAGGAGGAATTTTCTGACAGTGGGAACAGTCAACCAATGGAACAGAAGTTGCCTTCAGAAGTTGTGGGAGCTTCATCACTGGAGGCTTTCAAGGGGAGATTGGACTGCCATTTGTTAGAAATGGTGTAGGGTCTCCTGCTTGGGCAGGGGGGTTGGACTAGATGACCTACAAGGTCCTTTCCAACTCTGTTAATCTGTTAAGAACCTTATTCAAAGGATGGGCAGTCAGGAAGGCCTGCAAAGGACTGGAGAGATAAGGAGCAAGATATTCCCTCTCTGTTGGTCTACAGACCCCATGACTTTCCTACCAAAGAAGGACTGCGGGGTAGAATTTTTGAACTTTTATGTGGGTGGAGAATTCGGGTTTTCCCAGATGTTGCCAACATGGCATCTCTAATAAATTGGAACTTTGAGGAACTTCTAGCCTCGGAGTCTTGTTTTGTTGGGGGTGTTTATTGGAACGCTGACAAAGAGATCACTTCAGGAAATTCTGCTTTCAGAGCTTTTTCAGTAACGGTGCACCTGTCACCATTAAAGAGGCATCCTTACCCTGAGAAAGAGTTGGAGAATTTGCTTCTTTCCCAGGAATTCATCCACCCAGTTTCTTTGTCCATAAATCTGGCGTGTCCCCTCCAAATTTATGAGCAAAGGAACTGGAGAGTCAGTTTGGAGCAGCATTTAAATCCAATTTCCCCAATCTGATACATATCTGAAGTATGCCGAACCAAAGTCTCTCTCTCTCTCTGCTGCCCAAGGGACCTTCCTTCCATAAACTGAAGGGGTGTTCTGACCTAGGCTTCATTAGAAAGCATGAAGCAGAATCTTAGTCCCAGCAAAACCTCTTTTATTTGCACGACTGTGAATTCCTTTCATTCACAGTCTGCAAGGCTTGGCAAACTGTCTTTCAGAGGAATATTTATCAACACAAACCTTATCTCCCTTGGAACGCTGCCAGAGAACTAGTTTCCAAACACAAGGCAAGGCAAAACTTGGCACAGAGTCTATTAGAGTCACAAACAGAACTTTCCACTCTTGAAACGACCAAAGGAACTAATTGTTTCCTGCAAAAGCCACGCCCCGTTCGCTCCTCTTTTGTTTCCTATGGGAGGGGCCAATCATCTCCAAGGTGTGGCTTTACTCCCAAGTCGACCCTGCTTTCTTAGTTTTTCTTGTCTTCTGGCAGCTCTGCGCATGCGCACACTGGGAACAGGCTCCAGCTGTTCCTCTGCCTCACTGCTGTCTAGCTCCCTCTCTGCCTCCGATGCAGAGCCCTCGTCCAAACTTTCCCCAGCCCCCAAGACTGGCCCATGTTCCTCCCCAATCTCCTCACTGTCCGACTCTGCTGCCAGCTCTGCTGGCTGCTGATGGGCCACAACAAAGGGTGATTAATCCAGAGGTTCTGTACAAATGGCGTGACAAGACCCTCGTGGCTATGGTGCTCTAATGTGGCATTTTATGCCTGGGGAAATTTATTTAGATGTTATCACAACACCAAGCAACGCCTGAGTGGATTCCCTTTTAAGATAAATCCGTTTTCTCTTGCCATTTTTTTTATTGTAATTGCAATTTTGCTGTGGAGTAAAATTCCTTTCACCCCCTTTTTATTTACTGACAATTGTTTCTATTATTTTGTTCAAACGAATAAAATACATGGGAAACAACCAAGTCACACCTTTATTTCCCAGAATACCTTTAAACCTCTACAGAGGTTCCAGGCATTCTTGGACCGTAAAAGTCTCCAGCAGTTATACTAGACCAGCGGTTCTCAACCTGTGAGTCGTGACCCCTTTGGGGGTCGAACGACCATTTCACAGGGGTCGCCGCACGTGTTAGCCCACCATCTTGGTGCCACCGTCACTGCAGGGGTGAAATGCTCCCGGTTCGGCCTTGCCTGCGGGTCGCCGGACAGCTGATAGCATCGGAGCGGGAGACTTCGCCTGGATGCCGCCATTTGGGTTCTTTTACCCTCTGCGCATGCGCAGAACGCTTTGCGCATGCGCAGAGGGTAAAAGAACCCAAATGGCGGCGTCCGGGTGGGTGGGCGAAGTCTCCACTCATCCTGCGTGGGGAGAGGGTAGGGAGGGGGTCGCGGTGGTAGTGGGGGGGGTCACGGGGGGGGTCGCGGCATTAGAAAGGTTGAGAACCACTGTACTAGACTCCTGGAAGAACTCCATATTATGGGAACCTGACCTTGCCTGGCTGTTTATCTCATTTGTTGTTTTCACTTTCATTCAAGGCTATTTTTTTCCCCCCAATACAGATTTATTTTGGTCTGGCACTAGCCAGGCCTGGATTAAAAGAGGGTCAAAAAGGGAATACACTCCATCCTTTATTTTTCTTCTCTGCCTAATTGGTTTTTGGCTAAAGAAAGACAGTAACATCTTTCACTTGGCTGGAAGCTGGACAATGAAATAGCAACATTTTCTGTAAAGAAAGGATATAAAATCACTGCGGAGAAAACCGTGCTTGAACTCCCATGTAGATCTAGCAAGGGAGAGTTCATTTCATTGCTGAGTTGGGTCCCTGATTGGGGTGAAAGGTTATTATCACATCCCTTTGTCCTGGCATGGATTCCGTAAAGCAATAAGGGCCTCCAGCTTACCAAGTGCTACAAGGCTGTCACTGCCTGGAACCAGAGGTGGGATTCACTTACCTTCCCTACCGGTTCGCACACCACCTCCGCACATGCGCGCAGTGTTCCACGCATGTGCTTTACTCTCGCGCGCGGCTTGCACGCATGCGCACCAGGGGTGGGTTCCGGATTTTCCTACTGCCGGTTCACTCAGGGACGCGCTGCGTGGGCACAAGGGCATTGCACGGGCACACGGGCATTGCGCGCCACACGGGCAGGTCGCGGGGCGGGTCGCACGCGCTTCACACGCGTGCATGCGCAGTATAAAAAAAGCTCCTGCGCATGCGCAGAAGTAAAAAAACAAGATGGCGGCGCTGTAGGCGACAGAACCGGCTCGGGGGCATGGCAGGCCTGGGTGACTGCTGGTTCCAGCGACCCAGGCCACCAAGTTACTACCGGTTCTATAGAACAGGTCCAAACCAGTAGGAACCCACCTCTGATGCGCCCAGCATCAAAATGTGCAGAAATAGGATGGCATAGAGCCAGGGCGGGTGGGCAGGCCCACTCGCGATTTCCGCTACCGGTTCAGGTGAACTGGTACGAACCGGCAGCATACCACCTCTGCCTGGTACCCCTTAAAACTATAAAAGTCTCTGGTTTTATAGTTTGGGCTGGAAATACGTCTCCTTCCTTGGAATTAGGGCAGGAGAGGGAATAAATAGGGAACTTCTTGGAGCTCTAGAAGAAGATTGGACAGCCATTTCTCCGAAAAAGCAGGAGGTTAGACTAGAAGACCTCCAGGGTCCCTTCCAACTCTGTTATTCTTTTAGAGGGGGTACAAGCAGAATCCACCACAGATTGCTTTCTGGGAATGAGGTCTTTCAAATTACTCAGTTTATTTCTTGAAAGGCTCCACGGGGTGCTTCAAAAGCTAATCCCTAACGGTTGTTTAATCTTGCCATAGACACTCTATTTATTAAAAAGAGCAAAACATGTGTATTTTTCTTTGGTTTCGATTGTGCATACTTTCGAGCCCGTTTAAAGGATTTGCCACAAGCGTGCCTCTTTCAAACACCATTCCTATTGCCCTCTAACTGAAAGAGTGAGAACAGGTAGCCCTCGTTTTACGACCACAGTTGAGCCCAAAATTTCTGTTGTGAAGCGAGACTCCCTTGAGTTTTGCTCCATTTTACGACCTTTCTTGCCATCGTTGGTAAGTGAATCGCTGCAGCTGATTAGTTAGCAACCCGTTTGTTAAATGAATCCAGCTTCCCTTGCCTTTGCCTGTCCCGGGACACTTGCAACCATCACAAATACGAACCAGTTGCCAATCGTCTGAATTTTGATCACATGACCAAGGTCGTAGTTGTGAAAAACAGTCATAAGTCGCATTTTTCAGTGCCGTTGTAACTTTCAACGGTCACTAAATAAACTGTTGTAAGTCGAGAATCTGTAGTCTACTACTTTCATCTATGAAATCCTTTTTCGTGTGTGTGTGTGTGTGTATGTGTGTGTGTATCTCAGCCTCTGATTTGGAAGGCCCACAAGCAGGTTCCCTCCCTCCCTCCCTCCCTCGAATTAAGAGTGGATGACTGTTTCAATAAACCCAAGCAGAGGTCTCAGTAGCATCCAATGCAAACAACTTCAATGTGATAAATAGCAGCCAGTCAGGAAAAAGCCCAAATGTTTATATGGAACTCAAATAGACTTGTCAAGCAGTAAATAAAAGCTTGCAAAATGCCTCCCCACCCGACAGAAGCGCAGGGAATTTGGAGAGTGACAGGAACACGGCAGGCAAACAAACAAAAAGTGTTTCCCCTGACAGGGGCAGGTGGCCCGCGAGTGTAAAGATGAGGAAGTACGATAAAGTGAATTGTGTTATGATTAACACGTGTAACTGTAATATTGGAATAAGAAGATGATATAATGAATGAAATGGAAAGGGGGAAAAATGTTTGAGATATATATGTGGGAGCAATACTTGGATGAATGTATTATAAGATGATGCTGGGTAGGTGAAAAAGGAGATGTAAAAATTAAGTTGAAAGGAACTTATTATTTATGAAGTTAAATGGAAAAGGTATTGAAAAGTAAATGGAATTTTATTTTATTATAACAAATGAGAAATTAGGAATTAAGATGGAAAGGACTGCTTTTAAAGGGTGTTAACTAGACAAGGGAATAAGAAAGTTTTGGGGTAAGGGCAAATGGTGATATTGTTTAAATGTTAGAAAAGAAGTAGGAGGTAAATAGAATTAAAAACATAGAGAAAGAATATTATGGCTGAAATGGGAAATATATAAAAATTGTGTATGGGGATGTTATAAGCTGTAAACAATTTTGACTCGAGCGATACTCTGTTCAGAGAAAATATATTGTTTGTATGTCTGTATGTGTGTTAAAAAATAAAAATAAAAATTATATATATAAAAAAAGATGAGGGTACAGGATTGTCCACGCTCCATCTAGAGGAGCATGGACTTGGTTTCGGAATGGAAGCGGAAAAACCAGCTTTTTCCGCAACAGCACTCAGTTTGGCTTGGAAACCCAAGGAATTCCCGTTTAATGACCTGCGGCATGTGCCAAAGATATGGGGAGGGTCCCAAAAGGCTGTAGGCTGACTAGGGTCCCACACTCAGTTGAACCTTAAGGCTGGGTTAAAAGCTGGCACATCACCACATTCAAAGAAGATGCAAAATTCAAACCATCTATTTTTCCCCCCTTTATTATCTGAGATTTTGAGAAGTTCAGTTTAAGGTGATTCGGGCAACTCCCTCAATTGGGTCAGTGAAATCAACTCTGAGACTTTTGCTCATGCACCAAACAGTTCGCAGGTGTGGCAACAGGTAAGAAGCCCTGTCCCTGTTGGTGTCACATTACTGTGAGGTGTTGTATTCCTCTACGGATGTTCTGCTCTTGTCTATGACAATTCGCCACAGCCAACTCGCCACGGCAAACTCACTGCGGGACAACTCGCCATATGACAATTCGCTGTGGCCAACTTGCTGCCGGACAACTCCGTGGGGGACAAGAGTTACACTAATATCAAAGAAATGGCGGAATAGAATCATTAAAGAAAGGATGCAAAAAGGGGGACAGAATGACATGTGAATGACAACAATTAAAATGTTTTTTTTTAATTCATTCTAAATAATTCAATTGAATTGTTAAATTGTCCCGCGATGAGTTGATGGTGATGAGTTGGCCATGGCAAGTTGGCTGTGGCGAGTTGTCCCATTCCGTTACTATGGGTTATTTTATGTTAGCGCCTTTGAGTGTATCAAAAGTGCTTTTTCAAAAAGTAACTGAACTTTTATTTTCACAACCGGCAGCATACCACCTCTGGATTGGAGGCTAAAACATACAATGAAACATTGCAAGTACTCGGTATGGCTAGTCTAGTGAAGAGAAGGACCAGGGGAGACAGGATAGCAGTCTTCCAGTATTTGAGGGGCTGCCACAGAGAGGAGGGGGTCAAGCTATTTTCCAAGGCACCTGAAGGCCAGACAAGGAATAATGGATGGAAACTGATCAAGGAGAGATTCAACCTAGAAATAAGGAGAAATTTCCTGACAGTGAGTCAGTCAACCAGTGGAACAGAAGTTGCCTTTGGAAGTTGTGGGAGCTTCATCACTGGAAGCTTTCAAGAAGAGACTGGACTGCCATCTGTCAGAAATGGTGTAGGGTCTCCTGCTTGGGGGGGGGGGGGGGGGTTGGACTAGATTACACTACAAGGTCCCTTCCAACTCTGTTAATCTGTTATCTGTTAACTCATCCTAAGCCACAAACAACTCAATCCTACTTAGCCAAGTCTATCTTGACATATAAGCCCAACCTGGGGACAAACTCTCAGCCCCATAACCATCACTGGGTGCTGCCCTGGTAGATATATTTGCCTTTTCCAATAGTGCTTTAAGACAGTTTGAAAACATTATGGCCCCATTCCACTTCTTGCTGCTTGCAATTCGAGCCATCCTTCAATAGCAGGCTTGCTCACCCAACCCAGTGAGTCAGCTCACTCACTGGGTTAGCTTAAGACATGATAAGGCACGCCAGCATATGAGCCTCTGTGCTGCACAGACAATCCATGCTCAAAAGCATATCTATGCGCCAAAACAGGTGAGCATCCTTTTTTTCCACCTATAGGAAAAGCAGGAGCTGGGAGGGGAAGGCACTGAATTGAGGTTGGTCTGCCTCTTTCTTCAGCGGTCCAAGGAAGACTCGGTGTTCACCAGGACACATCAATTAAATGATGGCAGCCATAACAGTGTGACTGAAACATTTTTGGTCACCACACTATAAAAAAGATGTCGAGACTCTAGAAAGAGTGCAGAGAAGAGCAACCAGGATGATTAGGGGACTGGAGGCTAAAACAGACGATGAACGGTTGCAGGAACTGGGCATGGCTAGTCTAGTGAAGAGAAGGACCAAGGGAGACATGATAGCAGTCTTCCAATATTTGAGGGGCTGCCACAGAGAGGAGGGGGTCACGCTATTTTCCAAAGCACCTGAAGGCCAGACAAGGAATAATGGATGGAAACTGAGCAACGAGAGATTCAACCTGGAAATGAGAAATTTTCTGACAGTGGGAACAATCAATAGCAATAGCAATAGCACTTAGACTTATATACCGCTTTACAGTGCTTTACAGCCCTCTCTAAGCGGTTCACAGAGTCAGCATATTGCCCCCAACAATCTGGGTCCTCATTTTACCCACCTCAGAAGGATGAAAGGCTGAGTCAACCTTGAGCCGGTGAGATTTGAACTGCCGAACTGCAGCTAGCAGTCAGCTGAAGTAGCCTGCAGTGCTGCACTCTAACCACTGCGCCACCTCAACCAATGGAACAGAAGTTGCCTTCAGGAGTTGTGGGTGTTTCATCACTGGAGGCTTTCAAGAAGAGACTGGACAGCAACTTGTCAGAAATGATAGAGAGTCCCCTGCTTCAACAGGGGGTTGGACTAGATGACCTACAAGGTCCCTTCCAAGTCTGTTATTCTGTCCCTTTCTATTCCTGTGGCTTCAACCATGTGGTTAGTCAACACCCTGACACTACAGAACAACAGAGAACACAGAATCCTGAATCCAGCCCTGAAGACACCCTGTTCTCATCCTCATTTGAGCTTCAATTAGTGCAATGCAGGAACCCAGCCATGGCATGTTTTATGTTGTCTTTGGTCACTCACAACTCTTGCAGAAGCACACATATTAAGACCAATCGGGAATGTTGTCAAACAAGCATGCGAAGAACCCCGGCAATCTGCTGTGACAGAAATGTACAAGGTTTTGTGTCAAAGGAAGTCCTGCTTGCCAAACTCCGCCACTGCCTTGGCCCACCAACCTTCCAATTTCAAATGCTCTCCCCAAACCTGGCTTTGAAAAATCTGCCACGTTGATGAGGGAAATGCACTTTGCCTCAGACTAATCCATCATCCTTACTTGCCATTTAGGGCTAAATACGCAAATGGGCTCCCAGGAAAAACAGAGCACTAAAGTGTGGAAGTTCGGCCACCATATGGCTCTCGTTTGCTTCCAGGAAAAAAAAATCCTTATCTGCCTTGTAAAAGAAAAGAAATGGAATGTGTTCTAACCTGGTCCCTGGCTACCTCTGAAGTTAGAAAGGCCAGCGAAAAATAAAAATGCCCTGCAGTTAAAACAAGTAGGTATCACCATCTAAGGCCCACAAGTCCTCAGTACTTATGATCATTCTGGTCATATGGTCCAAGGGGACCTGTTCTGACCCAGCTCCCCAAACATGACAAACCCTCTGTAGTTAAATCAATGATGCCTTTATTAGGAGCGCCAGCAGCCCCGGCAAAAAACTTTCTCTCTCACCGCAGGCTAACAAGTCTGTCCGGCCGGGAGATGAAGAGTTGTCTGCCACACCTATTCATCTCCGCCCCCTGCCTTTTATCCCCAGAGCTAGGGCGGGGCTTCGCTAGCAGCGGTGGCTCTTCCGTCCCAAGGACCGGCCCATAGATTTCCACTGCTCTCCTCTCCTCTGCCTTCTGCGCATCCGTGCATCAGGCACTGGACCCAGCTGTTCCTCCTCTTCCTCATCAGCCACCTCCAGACCTGGGGGGTCTTGACTCTCCATCTGAGGGCTGACGGATGGCCCAGGCTCCGCCTCTTTCTCTCTCTCTGACAGCTCCATTCTCTCTTCCCCCTCGGAGCTCTCAGGTTGCCTTGATGCTGTCCCTGACTCCCATGCCTCCTCCTCATCTGATTCAGCTGCTGGAGGGGCTGGTGGCCAACAGGCCACAGCAGGACCTCTCCTTCAACACAATTGGAGAAATCTGTCCCTAATGTTGATCATTTTCTCCCGACTACCACCACCCAAACCTCCCAATTTTCAAAGAAAGCTGCAGCAAAACTTTCAATTCAGAATTATTTTGACCAGCCTCTTGCATACTTCCACAGGGTAGGATTTCAGCTCCCAAGGTTTTTAGCCATCTGGCTAGAGAAGAGGGGACTGAGGACCAATTTATCTGGATGGGCAGGCAGTAGAAGTGTGACACTCTCTAATTTCAGAGTAGCACCAAGGTTTCCCAGCGTTTTGGATCTTAGCTCCCCAGGTTGGAATGGGACAACTCGCCACAGCCAACTCGCTGTGGCCAATTCACCTTGGGACAACCCGCTGCAGGACAATTTAACAATTTAATTTAATTACCTAAAATAAATAAAAAATATTTTAATGTTTGTCATTCACATATCAATCTGTCCCTCCTTTTGCATCCTTTCTTTAATGATTCTATGCCACCATTTCTTTGATATTAGTGTAACTCTTGTCCTTCAGTGAGGTGTCCCACAGCGAGTTGGCCATGGAGAGATGGCCAAGGCGAGATGGCTGTGGCAAGTTGGCCGGGGCAAATTGGCCACAGCGAATTGTCATAGACACACACAAACACCCCAGGCCACTACTGCTGGACGCAGGCTGGATTGGGACAGCAGCTAAAGTCCAAAATCTTAGAAGGTCACATATTCTTGCCAGATACCTAACCTTGCTTCTGTTGCCTTTGCTAGTACCACAACTTAGCTAACAAGGCCATTGTCAGGTCGAAGCCATCTTATTTGGACACTTTGGCCTGCCACACTCTATGCTTTTGAAATGTATTCTTGCTGTGGGAATTTGGGAGGGGCTATTGGATGAGGGATGTAGAAATGTAGCCATAACAAATTCCTTTAGATTCTCAAGGTCATCCTTTGTCCAGCACCAGCCTGAAAAATGATGGTATTCTTGCTGTGGGAATTTGGGCGGGGCTATTGCATGAGGGATGTAGAAATGTAGCCATAACAAATTCCTTTAGATTCTCAAGGTCATCCTTTGTCCAGCACCTGCCCGGAAGCTGATGGGAGTAACGGACACGTTGGCAGAAGACGACTGGCCAACGTGATGAACTTGTGGGTGTGGGGACAAGGGGTTTGATCTTTCAATTGGGTAGAGAAACCCTTGTAGCATCAGATTCGGGTTTCTCACAGCTGTGCCAACATGGCTCTACTAATAAATTGGAACTTTGAGCAATACTTTGCATTGGACTCTGATTTAGTCTTAGATGCTATTTGGAACCCTGACAGCCATGCAAATTCCTGGAGGGGGTTCAACCAACGTTTGAGCAATGTCTCAGGAATGAGCCACAGCAGACCAATACTAACAGCAGAACAAAGTGCCACAAAACATCACCGGAGTGGCATCTCATATGGCTAAGGTGGGTTGACTGTGATCCAGACAGACGTAAGAAACAACCATTTCTGGGATTCAGCAAAGTAGTCCACGCACTTCAGTTGTGGATTAACCAGAACTTTTTGGTCACCTATGGAGGCATATAAAATTGCATGTACAACCAACCTAAACCACGTCATGTGCAACGACAATTGATTTTCCATAAATGCTTCTAATTTGCACCATGTTGCGCTCATCTTCGGAGACATATATGTGGCACTGCTGATGTGAAGGTATGAACCCAGCAGAAACAAAGGCAGCAGGCAAATGGGGCCAGTTCCCTCCCAGTTTGCTGTGAGTTATTCTCTTGGGGCTACATACCCGTGTTTCTTTTGGGCTCTGAAATAAGCACTAGGGCTTATTTTCGGGGATGTCTTATTTTTTCCCATGTATGGGAGGCCCACTTCTTCTGCCTGCTCGCAGCGGGGCAGTAGGCCACATGGTATACCAGTGCTGCTGCCACGAGGTGGGGGGATGGAGCTGCCCCACATGCCCTGCAACAGGTTACCTCAGGGCCCCCACAGCCAGGCCACCCACATCCCGACACCTGCTTTGCCCCGTGGCGGCAGCTCCAGCAGCCCCGTCCAGCAGGACTCCATGTGGCCGCCGGCCCACTTCTTGGACAGGCGACTGCACAGGCGTTTAAGTAGGGCTTATTTGGGGGGGGGGGTTAAGGCTTATATTAGGCGCATGCAGAAAAACATGCTAGGGCTTATTTTCAGGATAGGTCTTATTTTCGGGAAAACAGGGTATATACAAATGTCACAAGTGCAGAGCCATTTTGGTCTAGTGGTGAAGGCAGCAGGCTAGAAAGCAGGAGGCTGTGAGTTCAAGTTCCGCCTTAGCTGGGCAAGCCGGCTGGGTGACTTTGGGCCAGTCACTCTCTCTCAGCTCAACTACCTCACAGGGTGATTGTTGTGGGGAAAATAGGGGGAGGAATTTGTGTTGGGTATAGTCGCCGACTTCAGTTGTTTGTAAAAATAATAAAGAAGGGATACAACTAAATAAATGAATACAAGGATGAAAAATATAGCCTTCCTTGGGTTCCCCTGTGTGATAGGGAAGGCAAAGGGCTTATAAATTAAGCTTGGTAACTTGAAACAATCCTGTACAGCTTATCTGTTTAAAAACCAACAAAATCCAATAACTTTTGCCTGAATAGATATTCATATTTCTGCTTGGTTTCTAGGTACTTCTGCAGAATTAAATAGGGAACATAGAAATGTAACAGCAAATGTTTGTACAAACACTATCAGTTCTCGGTCAATTTGAGGAGAGTATGCTTCCGAATTTTATTTCAAAGAAAAAGAGAATGTGGGTGAAATTTATATTCACAGAGAGAGCTGCTCTCCTGCTTATTTAATAACCAGGTGAGTGAGGGAAATGTGAACATCCTGCATCTCGTTGCTACAGCTTCCCAACCTTCAAGAGCCGAGGTGGCGCAGTGGTTAGAGTGCAGCACTGCAGGCTACTTCAGCTGACTGCTAGCTGCAGTTCGGCGGTTCAAATCTCACCGGCTCAAGGTTGACTCAGCCTTCCATCCTTCCGAGGTGGGTAAAATGAGGACCCAGATTGTTGGGGGCAAGAGGCTGACTCTGTAAACCGCTTAGAGAGGGCTGTAAAGCACTATGAAGCGGTATATAAGTCTAAGTGCTATTGCTAAGTGCTAATTCAAGAAGAGACTGGAGCAGAGATGGCGAATCTTTTTCTTCTTGTGTGCCAAAAATGGGAGTGCGCGTGCGCGCTAGCGCATGCGCGTGCTGGCACACAACCCCACGTGCACCACTGCGCATGTGCACATCCCTGCGCATGCCCCCCCCCCCCTGGGTGGGCCGTTTTTCACACTCAGGCTTCCTAACTCGGAGTGTGAAAAACAGCCCAACAGGCAAACCGGAAGTCCATTTTTTCGAACTTCCTGCTTGCCTGTTGGGCCATTTTTCGCTTCAGTGAAGCCTCCTGAAGCCTGGGGAGGACGAAAACAGCCTTCCCCAATGCTGAAAATCAGCTGGCCAGCACACGCATGCATGCTGGAGCTGACATAGGGCAATGCCTCACGTGCCCTCAGATATGGCTCCGCGTGCATAGGTTCGCTATCACGGGACTAGACAGTCACTTATCTGAAATGGTATAAGTTCTCCTGCTTGAGCAGGGGGCTGGGCTAGAAGACCTCCAAGGTCCCTTCCAGCTCATTCTAGTCTATTCTAATTCAACTCCAAGGGAAAAGATCAGGATGAAAGTCTTCTCAGGGCCCTTTTCGGATTCTGAAGCCAGGAAAGGGGTAACTGGAAATCCTCTCCCTGGATTCTCACCCTTCCTTCAATCCCAAGGGAAGATTTCAGAAGAAAAGTCTCCTAGGGCAGGGGTCTCCAACCTTGGCAACTTTAAGACTTGTGGACTTCAACTCCCAGAGTTCTGGGAGTTGAAGTTCACAAGTCTTAAAGTTGCCAAGATTGGAGATCCCTGATCTGGCTGAGGAACTTGTATCTATCCCGATGTGCGATAGTTTTCCAGATTGCATTTAGGAGTC
>QLTV01012192.1:803877-814459 GCA_003457575.1 Thermophis baileyi
TTGAAGCCGAGAGCCAGCGATGTCCTCCCTTCGAACCGGTCCCTTCGGCCGTGAAGGCCACACCCAGTACCGTCCAGGAGCTTCCAGGCTCGAGCCCCGGAGCGGCAGCAGACCTGTCCGCACAGGCCGCTGCCTCACCACCAACTGAATTGCGCAGGTCTAGTAGGGCTCCAAAACGCCCCGCCTACCTGCGTGATTACGTATGCTGGACAGCTCCATCCAGGAGGGGAGGGGTGTTATGTTCTAACTGTTTCAACTGTGTTGCATGGTTCCAACCAGGTCCAGCGTTTGAGCGGGAAAAAGCTCAAACGCTATTGGCTGGTCTGTCTGACACAGGCCGCTGCCTCACCACCAACTGAATTGCGCAGGTCTAGTAGGGCTTCAAAACGCCCCGCCTACCTGCGTGATTACGTATGCTGGACAGCTCCATCCAGGAGGGGAGGGGTGTTATGTTCTAACTGTTTCAACTGTGTTGCATGGTTCCAACCAGGTCCAGCGTTTGAGCGGGAAAAAGCTCAAACGCTATTGGCTGGTCTGTCTGACAGCTCCCTATAAAAGGGCAAGCTGTCAGACTGCTCTTTGCTGGTTGCTTACACAAGAGCTGAAATAAAGAGCTGCTTTGGAAGTCTGTCTCCTGTCATCTCTACCCACTATCTAACACCTGTCATTTCAGATCCATCCTGGCAGCACCTGTTAGCGGGCATCCACTCACCTGCTGCCCATCACGTCCCTCACCTTGTGGTGTCCCTGCCACATCACCAGCCGTCCCATTAAAGTGAATGGGACTGTCGGTGAGTCAACAGCGGGTCAGAGGAGGAGCCGCTGCGGGACAGAGATGACAGTTGCTCTTTAAAAATTATGATTGAAATCTCTTTAAAAATTATGATTTAAATCGAGTTGATTTAAATCAAGCCTTTTGGCTAGTGATTTAAATCATGATTTAAATCGAGTTGATTTAGATCAAATCCACCCTGTATCCTGCCTTCATAAGGATCCCCGTCAATCACCAAATGATATGCAAGGAGGTATGTTCAACTATCTGAAAGATTTAAATTGGATAAAAAAGTTTTTATAGGTGAAAGAACTACTTTTGCAAAAGATTTATGTACCAGTGATGAACATCTCATTGCTAAGGTTTACAAATTATTTGCAATGAATTGAAAGGGTGAATATATGTTAAAGATTATACGATTAAATGGGGGGGGATCAATATAATATTATGCTTGACCAATGGGAAAATGTTGACAAATAGATTGAAATTTACATTGAATTATTATTCTAAAAAATTACAAAATGATGTATTCCAGGTATTTAATGCCTGAAAAATTGTCAAAGATGTATACTGGAAAAGTAAACAATGTGAGGGTATTTTTTATCATTTATGGTGCACCTATAAAACTGCTAAGCAAAAGAGGTTTGCTGATCCAGGACCTTCTTAAAACTGATGCACAGTTGAAACCGTAATTTTTCTTTTGGGTTTGATGGATAAACAGACTGAAAAAAAAAAGCTAATAAAATCCTTGATTGTATAAACAGAGGCATAGAATCAAAATCACGTGAAGTATTAGTACCACTTTATAAAGCCTTAGTAAGACCACACCTGCAATATGGCATCCGGTTTTGGTCACCAATTACAAGATGTTGAGAAAAAGTGCAAAGAAGAGCTACTAAGATGATTAAAAGCCTGGAGACAAAAACAGATGAAGAACGGTTGCAGGAATTGGGTTTGGCTAGCCTAGAGAAAAGAAGAATTAGGGGAGACATGATAGCAGTCTTCCAATATTTGAGGGGCTGCCACGAAGAAGAGGGGGGTCAATTTATTCTACAAAGCTCCAGAAGGCAGGAGAAGAAACAATGGATGGAAACTAACCAAAGAGAGAAGCAACCTGGAATTAAGGAGAAACTTCCTAACAGTGAGGACAATTAACCAGTGGAACAGCTTGCCTCCAGAAATTGTGGGCGCTCCATCACTGGAGGTTTTTAAGAAAAGACTTGTCTGAAATGGTATAGGGCAGTGGTTCTCAACCTTTCTATTGCCGCGCCCCCCCCCGTGACCCCCCCCGCTGCCNCTCTGCGCATGCGCAAAGCATTCTGCGCATGCGCAGAGGGTAAAAGAACCCAAATGGTGGCGTCCAGGCGGGTGGGCGAAGTCTCCCGTTTCTGTCGCTACCGGCTGTCCGGCGACCCGCAGCACGGCCGAACCGGGAGCATTTCACCCCTGCAAGTGACGGTGACACCAAGATGGCGGGCTAACGTGCGCGGCGACCCCTGTGAAATGGTCGTTCGACCCCCAAAGGGGTCGCGACCCACAGGTTGAGAACCGCTGGTATAGGGTCTCCTGCTTGAGCAGGGGGCTGGACTAGAAGACCTCCAAAGGTCCCTTCCAGCTCTGATTGATTGAAAGAAAGTATGGGATTTCTTATATATGACAAGTTCTGCAAAGGTGGAAGGACGTGTGAATTCTCACAATGGAAGAATGGATTGTGGAATTAACTGCTTTGATTAAGATCACAATTTGACTGCTTTTCTTTCAAAAAGGAGGCTACTTTTGGATTTTCCACTTGATTAAGATAAAAAGGAAACTTTGACTTTGGGATTTGATGACTAGATATGTTCTGATTATAGAAAAACTGTTTATTGTTGCAATTTAAAAGACATACATTTTATTTTACGTCATTTTATGTTTTTATATGCTGGATATTATGTGTATTCCTGGAGTTGCTAGTATGATTCATTTATGGGTTACTTGTTTTATTTAGACTATGAAATCATATTATACGTTGTTATTGTTTTACTGTTTGATATATCTATCAATATATATAGCGTTTTAGTCTTGTATTTGTCTTTGGTTAAACTAAAATAAGTGTATCCTTATAATTTTATCCCCATTGAAGAGAGTTGGAAGTACCTCACACTATCCCAGGGTATGCTGTTGTCAAGAAGATAACATTTGATTGTGTGTCTACTAGTCAAAAAATATGCTTTTAATGACCGTTTTATTTATAGTCACTAAACAAGGTATCTGTTAAAAGAGGAGTGGCTGTAGTAGGAGACAATAAACAGCATGACTCCATACCTTTCCATTGAGAATCTCAGGCGTTCCAAACAAGAATGGAAGCATTCAAACAACTTGGACAACTTTGTATTATAGCCTTAATCGATGTAGGAGAAGGACTGTCAGAACCTGGGGGCGGGGTTAAAAGAGCAATCAGCCTAGAATCCTTACATAGCCACAAGCGAACCAAGTCACAACCTCCCTTGAATTTTGTTGACTGTTATCTAACTCCAAGCAGGTGCTAATGCTTAGCTGAGAATATTCTTGTGCATAGGCATGATTAGCAAATAAATCAGCTTAACTGGATCTTCACGTGTGGGCACGATCGTTCCTGGTGCAATGAGAAACAGGAGAATCCTCGGCCTCACCCTAGTGAAAGCCGTGCTTGAGAAATTTTCTGAAAACCCTCCTCTCCCTCTCAAGTCTTTTAAAAAGCAAATTCTCTGCTGTCAAAGAGAATGAAAAATGGTACAGTGGAGAGAATGTAGGTCTTTTCCACAGCATTAACATTTGCTAAATTGATTTTACAAATCTACGTCTTCCATTTCCACCTGCCTCACTGTATAGAATATAGCATGCATTCCTATTCTGTTAACACGTGATCTTCAAATGGGGCACCAGCCACACAACCTTTGACCCTCAGTTCCACCTTATGGATGGGTCCTATTCTGACCCAGCTCCCCAAACACGACAAACCCTCTGAAGATAACTCAAAGATGTCTTTAATTAGGAGCGCCGGCAGTCCCGGCAAAAAGTCTCTCTCTCACTGCAGGCTATCAAATCCGTCTAGCCAGAAGATGAATAGTTGTCTGCCACACCTATTCATCTCCGCCCCCTGCCTTTTATCCCCAGAGCTAAGGTGTGGCTTCGCTAGCAGCGGTGGCTCTTCCGTCCCAAGGACCGGCCCATAGATTTCCACTGCTCTCCTCTCCTCTCCTCTCCTCTGCGCATCCAACACCTCAGACACTGGACCCAGCTGTTCCTCCTCTTCCTCATCAGCCACCTCCAGACCTGGGGGCTGTTGACTCTCCATCTGAGAGCTGACGGATGGCCCAGGCTCTGCCTCCGTCTCTCTCTCTCTCTGACCGCTCCATTCCCTCTTCCTCCTCGGAGCTCTCAGGTTGCCCTGATGCTGACCCTGATTCCCACGCCTCCTCCTCCTCCTCTGATTCAGCTGCTGGAGGGGCCAGCGGCCAACAAGCCACAACAGGTCCTTGAGCAAATGGGAGCTTCATGTTACAGGAAAGGTAAATCTTCATATCGAGAACAGTCATTAGAATAGGGAGCCAAGAAACTGCGTGCTGGGGCCAAATTCCAAGAGGTTGTTGTGTCTTTTTTATTTATTTTTTATTATTATTTATTAAATTTGTATGCCGCCCAACTCCCAAGAGACTCTTCCCAAAGCCCACCCTTTTGCTATTCGGTACTGCATGGCAAGCCACTTTCCAAACTTTAGGGAAGCAAGGAAGTTAAGCGCATGGGATGTAGTTCACTTCACACCATTGCTGTGCTCCTCACTGCAGGTCATTGAGGCGCCCCTCGACTTACAACAGTTCGCTTAGTTCAGAGTTTACAACGGCCTTGAAAAAAGTGACTTACGGCCATTTTTCACACTTATGACCATCGCAGCATCCCCACGGTCATGTGATTTACATTTGGATGCTTGACAACTGACTCAACTGACTCATGTCCCAGGGTGATGTGATCCCCTTTTGCGACCTTCTAACAAGCAAAGTTTTATTGTTTTAAATGTGGTTTTATATTCTGTAAGCCGCCTTGAGTCGCCATGGGCGAATAGGCGGCAATATAAATTCAATCAATCAATCAATCAAACAAACAAACAATAAACAAACAAACAAACAAACAAACAAATAAATAAATAAAGTCAACAGGGATGCCAGATTCACTGAATAATCGTGTTACTAGTTTAACAACTGCAGTGATTCACTTAACAAACGTGGCAAGAAAAGTCGTAAAATGGGGCAAAACTCACTTAACAAATGTCTCAATTAATGACAGAAATGTTGGGCTCAATTGTGGTCATAGGGTGAGGACTACCTGTATCCAATTTAGCAGAAACAGCCCCTCTCGATCTCAGTGGACCCATAGAATTACTTTCAAATTGGTTTAGCAATTAGAAAAAGTCATATTGGGTATGATAATGGGTGAAAGAGATTTCAGATAGAGGGGACCTGTCAATCTTAGCTCCAGAGCAGAGGTGGGCTTCAGCAGGTTCTGACCAGTTCTGGAGAACCGGTAGTGGAAATTTTGAGTAGTTCGGAGAACCGGTAAATACTACCTCTGACTGGCCCCGCCCCCATCTATTCTCTGCCTCCCGAGTCCCAGCTGATCGGGAGGAAATGGGGATTTTGCAGTATCCTTTCCCCTGCCATGCCCACCAAGCCACGCCATGCCAAGCCACGCCCACCAAGCCACGGCCACAGAACGGGTAGTAAAAAAATTTGAATCCCACCACTGCTCCAGGGGTTTGGGAAAAGAGGGCACTGATTCTGCCCGCTTCTGCTGGGAGCCACAACCTCTTCCAATTGCATGTTTGAAGTGGAGGGTAAGCTTTGCACCCAACTGAATCCACCTTTTCCATATATGCCATGAAGAAAGTAAGACATATAAATATCTTACGTTCTGTACAGCTTTTTCTACAACTTGGAGGAAAAGAACAATACAGATTTTTTTAAAATGTGAACGAATCTAACCAATACCATGATTGTAGCCATCCTTCCAAATATAGCTTCAGTGCTATGTTATTTGGACAGGCAAGGGAAGGGAAAAGGAATGAAAAGGAAACAGAAGGCATGAAAAGAGAGACAAGAAAGAAGAGCAGAAAGGGGAAAAAAGTGAAGGAGTACAAAAGAAAGGAAAAAGACAAGGAAAAAGAGAGAAAGAGGAAAGAAGAAAAAGTGGAAGAGCTTGTATTCTAGAGCTGAAAAATACAGTACCTATAAATATTCAAACAAACTTTAATTCAACAACAGATCCTTCCCTGTTTCTAGTGGCCATAGTTTGAATGTGAAATTTTCAAATTTCAACACTGATTTTGGGATTATTTTTGAGCAGAAATATTACAGCACTGTGAAACTTTGTGCTGGAGGACTGATAAGTTTGCAGAAAACAAGATGAAAGCAAATGTCATCTGCAAGAGAAAGGAGGAAGATGCAGGAGGAGGACTCCAGGAAAGATCTTTCAATAGACAAGAGTGAGCATTTGCATGGGCTTCAGAGGTGGTATTCAGCCGGTTCGGACCGGTTCAGGCGAACCGGTAGTGGCAACCTGCGGTGCCCCGGTGCTATGCCGTCCTATTTAGGCATGTTTTGAAGCCGCGTGCGTGCTCACATTTGCGAACCGTTAGGGAAAGTAAGTGAATACCACCTCTGATGGGCTTACTACAATTTATAGAGCCACCCTGGATTTGTTCAAGCAAATTGTGCCAGACTAAGCTTTTTGCTTCTTGGATAGATTAGTAGATTAGGGGAATGCTGTAGACACAGTTTACCAAGGTGGTATATTATGGGTAATGTCCATTAGATGAATTAACATTGGTTGAATAACAGTGCCACAAAAGTATTCATTAATGCCCCCCCCCCGCCACCATTCATAGAGGAAAATATTGTGTGGAGTGTCACAGATATTGTATGGAGTGTTCATCACTTGAGACTTTCAAGAAGAGATTGGACTGCCATTTGTCAGAAATGGTGTAGGGCCATGATGGCGAACCTATGGCACACGTGCCACAGGTGGCACGCGGAGCCATATCTGCAGGCACGCGAGACCCGTGCACTGGCCAGCTGATTTTCAGCTGGCCCCGCCCACACCGCCCCTCCCCTCCCAGGAGTCTCCACGCGGCCCGTTTTGGATGCCAGGTAAGTACAGGGCTCGTGCGGAGGGTCTGGGAGGGCGTTTTCGGACTCCGGAGGGCCTCCGAGGGGGGCAGGGGAGGCTGTTTTCGCTCTCCCCAGGCTCCAAGAAAGCCTCTGGAGCCTGGGGAGGGTGAAGAACGGGCCTACTGGGCCCACCGGAAGTCAGGAAACGGGCCATTTCCGGCCTCCAGAGGGCCTCCGAGGGGGCGGGGGAGGCCGTTTTCGCCATCCCAGACTCCAAGAAAGCCTCTGGAGCCTGGGGAGGGTGAAAAACGGGCCTACTGGGCCTACCGGAAGTCAGGAAACGGGCCATTTCCGGCCTCCAGAGGGCCTCCGAGGGGGCGGGGGAGGCCGTTTTCGCCATCCCAGACTCCAAGAAAGCCTCTGGAGCCTGGGGAGGGTGAAAAACGGGCCTACTGGGCCTACCGGAAGTCAGGAAACGGGCCATTTCCGGCCTCCAGAGGGCCTCCGAGGGGGCGGGGGAGGCCGTTTTCGCCATCCCAGACTCCAAGAAAGCCTCTGGAGCCTGGGGAGGGTGAAAAACGGGCCTACTGGGCCTACCGGAAGTCAGGAAACGGGCCATTTCCGGCCTCCAGAGGGCCTCCGAGGGGGCGGGGGAGGCCGTTTTCGCCATCCCAGACTCCAAGAAAGCCTCTGGAGCCTGGGGAGGGTGAAAAACGGGCCTACTGGGCCTACCGGAAGTCAGGAAACGGGGGGTGTTGCACGTGCATGCGCGGGGGGTGGGGCAGCGTGGGGGGCATTGAATTATGGGTGTGGGCACGCGCGTGCGTGCTATCAAGCACGTGTGCGCTTTCGGCACCCGAGGAAAAAAAGATTCGCCATCACTGGTGTAGGGTCTCCTGTTTGGGCGGGGGGGGGTTGGACTACATGACCTACAAGGTCCCTTCTAACTCTGTTAATCTGTTAGACTTGGATAAAAGAGCTGAGGAGACACTTACAGATGACACAAAACTGGAAGAGATGTCTAAGACTTCAGATGAAGGAGAAAAAAATTCAACAAATATTTAAGCAGACCTGAGCAGTGGGCTGAAATGAATAGGATGGAGGCTTTCACAAATTAAACAAGAACCGGCAGCTGTTACAGAGTCAAATGCTATCTGGGGTGCATTAATAGAAGCATAGAGGCCAGATCATGAACATAATTGTTCCACTTTACTCTGCCTTGGTCAGATTCTATGGCTCAGATTAAACACCAGAAGCAACTTGCTAACCATCCATGGTGTCAGCTGGTGGAACAGGCAGCTACTTAAAGTGGACTTCTTGGTGCTCTCTCCAGCTTGGTTGTCTGCTTGCAGATGTTTCATTATCCAACTATCTATCAATCTTTATTTATTGATTAGCCCTTGGGCCATATCAAAGTGCAGAGTTCCAGAAAAAAATTATTACTAAAATTTGATAAAAAGCAATTTAAAATGGAATTGGATAAAATACAATTTAAAATGAAATTGGAATAAAGTACGATTTGAAATGAAATTGGAATAAAATACAGTCTAAAATGAAATTGGAATAAAATACAATAATTTAAGATCTAGATAAAATATGATAAAATTATATTTCAGTGTCACCCCTGCAATCTACCCCAATCAGTCCCACATATGCAGATCTCAACTGAAGCATTTTGCTTAAGTACTGTGCTGTGTTAAATGTTATTTTCAGATTTTATCCGACTAGATAAAACATCTGTGCGCTGATGCACTCCGAGCAGACAACCAAGCTCAGAGAGCGCCAAGGACGCCACAGTTCACCCGTTCTATAGGTAGCCCTTGACTTTACAACCATTTGTTTAGCAACTCTTCCAAATTACAATGGCGCTGAAAAAAGTGATTTATGACTGGTCCAGCATTCCCACGGTCACATGACCAAAATTCAGGCGCTTGGAAACCGGCATGTATTTATGATGGTTGCAGCATCCTGAGGGTCATGTAATCACTATCTGTGACCTTCTCAGTCGGCTTCCAACAAGCAAAGTCAATAGAGAAAGCCGGATTCATTTAATAACTGCAGTGATTCGCTTGACAATTGTAGAAAAAGGGTTGTAAAATTGGGCACAACCCAAGAGAGACTGGCTAAGCCAAGTGGAGGAGTCAAGCAGGGAATTAGTCTGGAATAGTTACGTAAGCACAAGATGGCAAAGTCTAACCCTGCTTGAATGCCATTGAACCTTATCTAGACTGGCCCAGGTGCAAACTGCTGTCTGGGAAGATTCCTGTGAAATAGGCATAAGCAATAAAAGTCAAGGTTCCAAGTAATAACTAGCAATAGCTAATTGAACTCTCCACATGTGTTGTTCACACCGGACAACAATTCACTTAACTCTCTTTCTTAGCCACCGAAATTCTCCTCTCAATTGTGGCCATTAAGTCAAGGACTACCTAGACATACATTACTTTCTATTGGTACTACTTAAAGAAGTAGGTTCTCCTTTGCAGGAGATCTTCCAACAGGCTGGATGGTCATCTTTCAGAGAAGCTCTAGTGATCAACCCCAACTAGGTGTCCTCTAAGGTCCCTTTCAACTCTATAATTCTGTATGAACATAGAATAACAAGGTTGGAAGCAAACAAGCAAACACAACGAAAGGAGGAAATGGAGAGTGGAGTAGAAGGATAAGAAGGGAGAGGAGGGGAGAAGAGAGGAAAGGAGAGAGAGGGGAAAGAAGAAAGGGAAAAGGAGAGGAAGAAAGGGAGGGGAAATAAGAGTAGGAGAGAGGGTTGGAAGGGAGGTAGAGGGGAGGAGTGGGGGAAGGGAAGGGGAAGGAGAGAAGGAGAGGAGGAAAGAAGAAAGTGGAAAGGAGAGAAGAAGGGAGAGAAGGGGAAAGAGGGGAGAGAAGGAGGGGAAGGGTTGTTGTGGAATATATGGAATGGTAGAATGGTAGATTGTATATTTGTGTATTTGTATGAGACATAAAAAATAAAAAACTTTTTTATAAAAAATAACAAAAAAAAAAGGTTGGAAGGGACCTTGGAGGCCTTCTAGTCCAACCCCCTGCTTGAGCAGGAGACTCTATACCAGGGGTGTCAAACTCGATTTTATTGAGGGCCACATCAGGGTTGTGTTTGACTTCGGGCAGCCCTTCAGAGCTCCGTTTTCGCTGGCAGAGACACCACGGGCCGGTCCTTCGCTGTTTCCAGGGCAACCCCGCAGGCCAGATCTAAGCACCCCACGGGCCGGATCCAGCCCCTGGGCCTTGGGTTTGACACCCCTGCTCTATACCATTCTGGACAAATGGTAGTCCAATCTCTTCTTGAAAATCTCCAGTGATGAAGCCCCAGAAACAACTCGATCAGGGTAAAGCAATAGACGCAATTTACATAGACTTTTGTAAAGCCTTTGATTCAGTGGTACACAACAAACTACTTCTGAAACTAAAATCTTATGGCATCTCTGGACCCCTACATGATTGGATAACTGCGTTCCTGTCAAACAGACAACAAGTGGTTAAAATAGAGAGTTCTCTATCAAATCCTGCACCTGTCAATAGTGGTGTCCCTCAAGGCAGTGTTCTAGGACCAACACTCTTCATACTTTACAGAAATGACCTTTGTGATCACATTATAAACAACTGCGTTCTCTTCGCCGACGATGTCAAAATATTTAACACCACTGAAAATGCTACTAACCTTCAAAAAAAC
>QLTV01012192.1:862425-876993 GCA_003457575.1 Thermophis baileyi
CCACAAAGAAGAGGGAGTCAAGCTATTCTCCAAAGCACCTGAAGGCAGGACAAGAAACAGTACAATGGATGGAATCAAGGAGAGAAGCAACCTAGAAATAAGGAGGAATTTTCTGACAGTGAGAACAATCAACCCATGGAACAGAAGTTGCCTTCAGAAGTTGTGGGAGCTTCATCACTGGAGGCTTTCAAGAAGAGACTGGACTGCCATTTGTCAGAAATGGTGGAGGGTCTCCTGCTTGAGCAGGGGGTTGGACTAGATGACCTACAAGGTCCCTTCCAACTCTGTTAATCTGATCTGATCTAACCAACCCAAAGTTTGGGGATTCCTTCAGCTACCAAAAATTAGCGGATCTTGAAGGTGCCTGAGTGGAAAAGGCAGATCTTACTACAGGTAGTCCTCAACTTACGACTACAATTGAACCCCAACTCTTCCAACTCTGTTAATCTAATCTAATCTAATCTAATCTAATCTAATCTAATCTAAGTTGTGGGAGCTTCATCACTGGAGGCTTTCAAGAAGAGATTGGACTGCCATTTGTCAGAAATGGTGTAGGGTCTCCTGCTTGGGTGGGGGGGGTTGGACTAGATGACCTCCAAGGTCCCTTCAACCCTATTACTCTATTCTATTCTAAAAGTGTCATAGGTATCAATGAAATGCTGTGGAGTGGCATTGCTCTGGAAGCTACAATGTATTTAAAGCTGACCAGAAAGGGGAAGGGGCTGCATGGTACATAAAGAAATTATTTGTCTGCAGAGACATCCCTCTTGGGACTGATCAGGGAAGAACAAAAGGAGAGAGCAACCAAAGTGAAATCCTCACGGGACTACTATAATGTAGACCACCTGGATAGGCAGAAGAGGTAAATGAGATCTTTTTCAAGCAGCAGAACAGGAAAAACCTTCCAAGCAGTAAAAAAATTCACAACAAATTCACAAAAAAAGATGGCGGCGCCCACGGACCAGTACCGGCTGATCCACTTCAGAGACGTCACCAGCGGGTCATTACCGGTTCGGGCGATCCGGTCCGAACTGGGAGGAACCCACCCCTGGTGCACACATAGAAATAATGAGGTCCAGGATTTTCCTTCTGCCTGAGTATTTGAAATATGTCCTCCAGGGGTGGGTTCTGGATCCTTTTGTTGCCGGTTGGCTCAGGGTCGCGCCGCACGCACGCACACGCAGCAATCAAAAAATAGCTTCTGCGCATTCAAAAACCAAGATGGCGGCGCCCACGGAAACACCGACAGAACCGGCTCCGTGACGTCATCGCGGAGTTACTAACAGTTCTAAAGAACCGGTTAGAACTGGTAGGAACCCACCTCTGATGTCCTCTGATATCAAACAATATAGGAGTTCAGTACATATATTTGCCTCTATTGGACAGTGATCTTACCAGTGTGCTATGACATAAAGCTAATTAAGGGATTAGGGATGAATGTTTGACTGGAAGTACCTACCGAAAGGCCTGAAGTTCTGCATGGAAGGAAGAGGATAGAAATGAAAACAGCAGCATCATAACATTTGCAGGAAAAGGCCCTGTCAGGCCTGCCCCAATTGGGTCCCTAGAAAAGAAAGACCCTTTTCTCCATTTGATTGAAGTGATAGGTTCTTTTACTAAGGATTACTGGTTACGGCAAAAGCAAGGCTAGAACTAAAATTCCCATGCACACAAAGTTTTCCCCTCTCCCCGGCCCTCTCCCCTTGACTGGTGTGTCTTCATTTAATGGCGTGCGGCATAGGTGTTTTGGGAACAGCTCAATTGTTTGGTTCCATTTGGTTCAGTTCGCATTCCTTTCCCAGGCTCTGCGGCCTTGAAGACTGGAATAGGCCGGTTCTCACACCTTTGGCTTCCATGGAGACTGTCACCCCCCCTTGCTCATCTCTACCCTCTACAAGCCAATTGCCTGCCTCCCTTTCTTCCCCCCCCTTCCAACAAATTATGGCAGGATGCCAGCAAAGCACAAAACTGAAGATGGCAGATCTGACAGGCCCTCAGAGTGTTGTTCTTGGCCAAATATCACTGAGACGTAGCATCCCCGAACCAATCCAGAAAATACCTTGACTCTGCATTATCTAGACCCTTCCTCAAGTATTGATTCAAGTCACGGGCAAGAAAATTTCATGCAAATTGGAGCAAATTTAAAGAAGGGCAATGAGAACAAGATTAACTCTCATAAAGAGAGATTGAAGGAGGAAGCTCCACGAAAGAAAACCGAGGGAAATATGATAGAAGTCTTCAAGCAGCTGAAAGGACGTCACAGAGGAGAAAATCTGTCCTCCCTCATTCTCAGCTGAAGTGATGGATTTAAGTCACTGGAAGGCTGTGACTGAATGTTAGAAAAAAATATTTTTAAAAGCAGCTTGGCAAAATGACCCTTAAGAGAAGGTGACCTTTCTTTTTTGCTGGATATGTTCAAGCAAAAGGTAGGCCACTTAGCCTATGGCAAACCACCTGTAAAAAAATACCTTGCCAAGAAAACTACAAGAACTTGTCCAGGCAGTCTCCAAAGTTTGGTCACAATTGAACAGAAGATTTAAAAAAAAAAGACCTCTTAGGACCATCAGAGCTGGGATGTAGAACCCTATGTGACCACTAGATGGCAAAGAAGAGTGAGAGTTTTCTGTTATGCTTGGCTGCCATCTAATGGTTGTCTAAATAGTTGCAGAGAAGATCTGGTACTCTAGGACCATGATGGTGAACCTATGGCATGCGTGCCCGAAGTGGCACACGGAGCCATGTCTCCTGGCATGCATGGCGTCGTCCATTCCTCTTCCGGGTTTCTGGCGCGCATGCACGCGCGACGATCAGCTGCCCTTCATGCGTGCGGCAGTGCCGGAAACTGGAAGAGCTGGTCTTCCATTTTCCGGCGTGAGCATGCACGCCGGCCAGCTGATCGTCGCGCGCGCATGAACGCCAGTAACCGGAAGACTAGCTGGTCGGCACGCATGTGCATGCCAGAAACCGGAAGTTCATTTTCCAGCGCGCGCATGCCCCCTGGGCAGCTTCTCTTCCGGGTTGCGGCCCAAATGAGCGGCACTCGGTGCCGAAAAGGTTCGCCATCACTGCTCTAGGACAATCTTCTGTCTGGATTGTTTACTCCGGTGAGACCAGTCTATCAGGGCAACCTGGTCTACCCAAATATGGGAAGGAGCAGACTGCTTCCGCTTTCGCCTTTCAGCCGCAATCCAGGGGCCTTCGCAGGCAGTTGCTTTCGCGACAAACTATTTTTGATAGTTTGAACTATTTCTGTCTGGATTGTGTTCCTACTCTGCTCATTGGTTGGACTTGGTGGCCTGAGTGGTCTTTCCAATCTGTACTATTTCTATGATTTTAGCCAAGGTGCATTGCATGAAGAAACAATGATTAATAAGAACGTCTATGGAGATTCTCAATCATCTAGGTCATGGTTGTCCCAAAGGTGCTTTTTTTCAGGAGGAAACTGGACTTTCTTGTTTTTTGTTTTTTTTTTTTAAGACGTTTTTCTTCTCATCCAAGAAGCTTCTTCAGCTCTGAGCTGAAAAAGCTTCTTGGATGAGAAGCGAAACGTCTTCAAAGAAAAAACAAGAAAGTCCAGTTGCCTCTTGAAAAAGCACCTTTGGGACGATGAATAAGAACCTTTGAAGGTTGGATCTGGCAAATATCAACAGCTCTACCCACCAAAAGGATTGATCTTTCAGCCTACCACGCTCCATGGGACAGAGAATTGAACTCTGCTTCTACTATAAATAGGGCTTGCGTTTAATACTAGGAAGTTGCCAGGTTTCCCCCCCCCCTTAATAGCCTTCTTAATCCATGTAACATATCAAGGGATTGTGTCCTTTAATAGAGCTGAGGTGGCGCAGTGGTTAGAGTGCCGCACTGCAGGCTACTTCAGCTGATTGCTAGCTGCAGTTCGGCGGTTCAAATCTCACCGGCTCAAGGTTGACTCAGCCTTCCATCCTTCCGAGGTGGGTAAAATGAGGACCCAGATTGTTGGGGGCAATATGCTGACTCTGTAAACCGCTTAGAGAGGGCTGTAAAAGCACTGTGAAGCAGTATATAAGTCTAAGTGCTATTGCTATTGCTATTAATCACTGCTGGTGGGGCTTCTAGTTTTAGTATACAAAATTAATAATGCACTTTGAGCATGAGAAGACTGAACATTCTGAATGTACCATTCCTTAGCATTTATATGCTCCTTTAAAGTATCTAAAGTACACTGTAATCTTACAGAATTTCAGTTTGTTCTGTATATGTTAAGCAGTTTATTCACTATTTTTCTGTCTGCTGTGGATGGATCTGGTATTAAGATGGAGTGAGAGCAGCTTGCCTCAAAAATATCTTGTTGCAAAGGCAAAAACTGAACTTTCCCCCCTGTAATTAACAATATTTATTAAAAAATATTTATCTTCCCACCAAGTCCTTCAAAATATTGTAAAAATTAAAACAACCACCATTCAGAAAACCAGAGAAAATTAAAAGCAAAAAGAAGCAAGTTTTATAGTAAAGAAAAAAAAAAGTATTAAAAACCTATTATAGGCTACCAAAGACCTAAAATGAATGTTTCCCCTTTGCAAATTCAGCAAGGATGGGCTCACCTTCATTTTTCATGGCAAGAGGTTCTCTAATTTAAATACTTCTTGGCCCACAATTGAATTTCTTAGCATAAACAATATACTATTTAGAATTTGGCTAGTTGTTTTGTAACACACACACACACACACACACACACACACACATTACAAAGGTTGTTAGAATATGCTCAGGAATAGATTCACCCCGATGACACTTTATGAACAATTAACATTACCTTTTTACCATCTCTTCTTCCAATAGAGGTATTTTTGCCATGTCATACAATAAGCAAAAATGTCGCCTCCAATGCACAATGAGTGTGCAAAACCTCAATTCTTTGCAGATGCAAATCCTTTCTTTACTTTCAATACCATTGAAACTTCAAGTGGTAAGATTTCTAATTCTAGGGAATTCTGAATTCCTTAGAATTCAGGTCCAGCTTGTTTACATATTGATAGAACTAGAAGGAGCAAGAATTGATCCATAAAACTCATTTCTGTATCCCTTTTTTTTTTTTTGACTCTTAGGGTTCCCTTAGCAACATCCATGAGACTATACAATACAACAAAGCACAAATAAAACACAGGAAAATCGTCAACACTGTTCAAAGATGACATATACACCACAGACGTTGAAAAGGGCACCCACAGTTTCTAAGGTACTTTAATTGCAAGAAATGGGTTGTTGTGATTGCCCTTTTAAGGTGGTGTAAATAGGAATGTAGTTTAAAAACTCAAAAGTGCGTTTTCAAATACAAATTGTGGTAAGGGATGGCTTCATCGATCATTGGTACAATTTTATGCAGTTTTGTCTCTCCTTATTAAGAATATAAGCAAAATCAGAGCGTGGCGTCAGTTTTACTCAACACAAAAAAACACAGAAAGCATTAGAACCTCATAATTCTCTAGCTGTTAAGATTCAAGTCCCCAATCCTTGATTGTCTAGGACACTGATGGCTAACCTGTTTCTTCTTGCGTGCCAAAAATGGGAGTGCGTGCGCTAGCGCTCGCATATGCCAGCACACAACCCCCCTACGCACGCCACACTGCGCATGCACAGATCCCCGCGCATGCCCCCCCCCCCCATTGGGCCATTTTTCACCCTCAGGCTTCCCTGAAGCCTCCGGAGTGAGAAAAACAGCCCAACGGGTAAACCGGAAGTTCAGAAAAATGGACTTCCGGTTTGCCCATTTGGCCATTTTTTGTACTCCGGAGGCTTCAGGGAAGCCTCCTGAAGCCTGGGGAGGGCGAAAATGGCCTTCCCCAAGGCCAAAAGTTAGCTGGCCAGCACGCACATGCGCACTGGAGCTGACATAGGGCAACGCCTCGCGTGCCCTCAGATATGGCTCCGCGTGCCACCTGTGGCACGCGTGCCATAGGTTTGCCATCACGGGTCTAGGATGATCATAAAAAAGTCTTCCCTGGACAATGCACTCTAAATATGCTTTCACTTACTTGTATTGAGTAAATCTTGCTCCTTTTCCCGATTTTCTTTTATCATGAATTGTCACTCCAATTATTGTCCTGCTTTAGGGCCTGAGAGCTACACATTTTCTCATATTGCTTGAATTTAAGTGCCATAGCTCCAGGACGATGCTTCTTCTAAACTGGAGCCAAGTAACATTTTGTTTTATGACTCTTTGCATAGGACATCAAACTGTACCTCGTTTGGAAGAGGGACAAGTCATCCAGATCAGAATATCCTTCCTGCATTTTTGGCTCCCAAATCTCTTTGCAAAGGATAGTGAGTCCAAGCCTGACAAGGCTGGGGAGAAATCATAGCATGGGCTATTGTGACAAAGGTGTGAACCACACCCTTTGTGCTGTGATGTTTTTGACTGTACTTCATCCACCTCCTCAATAGGCTTCAATAGAATGAATGAGCTGGAAGGGACCTTGGAGGTCTTCTAGTCCAGCCCCCTGCTCAAGCAGGAGAACCTATACTATTTCAGATAAGTGACTGTCTAGACTCTTAAAAACCTCCAGTGATGGAGCGCCCACAATTTTTGGAGGCAACTTCTGTTCCACTGGTTAATTGTCTTCACTGTTAGGAAGTTTCTCCTTAATTCCAGGTTGCTTCTCTCCTTGTTTAGTTTCCAACTTTTTCCAAAGTCTCAACATCTTTTTTGTAGTATGGAGCTCCGGGCATCTTGCTCCCCAACCAGAAGCTTCTAGATTCAATACCCAGTATTTTAAGAAGGCTATGAATGCCACAAATTTTTAATGTTAGAACCCCAAAATCAGAGTAGAAGTTAATAGGTCATCTACACTGAAGCAAAAAGTGCACATACCAAGCCTTCTGGCACCAGAAGAATTCTGGTGCCAGAAAAGCAAACCCCAAGCCCAAAGAAGGTACCAAACAGCTGGGCTACAGATGTTACCCTAACAATCAGTCTCCTGCAGATGTGATGGTCCTTGGCTCAGTTGGAATGAGATACCCCCCCAAAAAAACCACCAAGGAGTGCCCTGCCCTGTGACTATCTGAGTATGAGTTTGTCTTTTGCCAGATCTGCGTCTATGCCCAGGGACACCCCATTTCAATATCTGTTATCAGCTTTTTGTGTCAGCATAGAACAGATACAGTTCTTCTCAGGGGTGGGTTCCTCCCAGTTTGGACCGGTTCACCCGAACCGGTAGCGGCCCGCTGGTGACGTCACGATGACATCACCGAACCAGATCGGTCGGTGCCAGTCTGTGGGGGCCGCCATCTTTTTTAAAAAAAAATCGATTTTTTTTAAAAAAAAATTTTTTTGAATTTTTTTTTGAATTTTTTTTCCTTCTGAGCATGTGCAGAAGCCGACTTCTGGCACTGTGCATGTGGTTGCCATCTTTTTTTCGGCTTTGTTTTTTTTCAGATTTTTTGTTACTGCGCATGCGCACGCGTGCCCATGAGGCACACCCACGTGGCGCGGGAGGGAGCGAACTCTCAGCGAGGTAAGTTGGAACCTACCCCTGGTTCTTCTCCTCTTTCCTCCTATCTTCTCCTATTGGTTTCTTATGATTTATCAGCTGTTGATTGTAAATTATGATAAATGATTGTAATTGTGATTTATGACCTATGACTTATTACTTGCTGTTTATATGTACATTGTGAGCTTATGCACTGGAGACAAATTCCTTGTGTGTCCAATCACACTTTTCTAATAAAGAATTCTATTCTATTCTATTCTATTCTATTCTATTCTATTCTATTCTATTCTATTCTATTCTATTCTATTCTATTCTATTCTATTCTATTCTATTCTATTCTATTCACTCTAGTCTACTCTACTCTACCCTACTCTACACCCAACTCTTAGTTTGAATTGGAATGGGAATTGATTATCAAAAAATAAAACAAAAGTAAAATACAGGATCTAATTCCAGGATAAAAGAATAGGAATCAACCCACCTATTTACAATATTTGCCTTGGTTGGCATCTGATACTCTTTGACAACTTGGCAGTGCCCACCTGAGAAGGAATACCTGATTGTTCAATGTGTAGGAGAACCCAAGCTCACCCTATCTCCCCTTTTTAACGCGCACACAACTGAACGGTAGTTATCATCAGAAATCCTAAGCACCCCAACATTTGCTGCTGTAGTTCATCATTAATATTAATACCTGATATATATTTGGAAAAAGGCTGCAGAAAAATGCACCTATGAGTGAAAAACAAGAACATTCAAAACCTATTGGCACTTTCCTTCCAGGGCCACTCAGGCCACTCCTTCTGAGGGTCAAGGATGGGTCGGGGGTGTAAAAGGTAGTTTTTCCCCTCAAGGCCAAACCCGCTTCTTCCAGGAGAGTAAAAAGAAAGTCCGTGGTTTTTTTTCTATTAGTCGTGGCGTTTCGTGCATGACTAATGAAAGATAAAATGGCATTTAACTGAGGGGAAATGGGTTGCAAGAACGAAAACAAAAATGCTAATATTTGGATAATTGTGCATGCTGAAAAAAATATGCACCGGTAAGAATGAAAACCCCTGCAAAGATTTTAGTGTTAAAACTGGGAGTCAGATTCACATCACTGACTTCAACTCCCATATAGTAGTTTCCCTTCCTAGCAACCTAGCTAGGATTTCTGGGATTTACCGTGGAAGATATTTGCAAAGGAAAAAGGCTGGTGGAGGTTGATGAAAACTGTGCCACAAAGAGTGTATCAGAGTTTGTTGCATAAAAATCAAAACCAGAAGCACACACAGATGACTGATTCAGCTGGATTCAATAACTTCTTTATAAACATAGTAATATATATACAATACCACAAGCAGATTATTTCTTCAAGTAAACAAAAGCAGGAGTTAGTTTCATTTCAGCAGAGCAGTACAGAGAGCAGAGAGTACAGAGTGGAGAGTGGAGAGTGGAGAGTGGAGACGCCCAGCCTTAAGCTTTCAGTTTCGATTCTCTGCACAGACTCAGATGTGGTTAGCTCCCATTGGCTGACTTAGTTGCTATGCCCATTGATTGGCTAACCTTGTTAACATGGCTCTCCCAGTCATGAATATTCTAACAGAGTCTGCGTTATTTTTCCTCCCTTCCTAAGTGTAGGAGAAAACAGTAGTAACCATGGGGAAGGGACAAAAGCCCTTTTTCCCCCCAGAGAAAAACCTCTTAATACAAAACCAAAATTAGATAGAAAACAGATTCATACATCATGCAAAGAGTGTTTAAGCAACTTTAATGGCCTGGTTCACACATGATATGAAGCCATAAATCATTTATTACAATGAGAATAGTTGGTTTCTAAAAGAGCGGTGGTGGCGCAGTGGTTAGAATGAGTATTGTAGGCTAATTGTACCGACTGTCAGGGGTTCGATCCTGACCAGCTGAAGGTTGACAGCCTTCCGTCCTTCCGAGGATGGTAAAATGAGGACCCAGATTGTTGGGGGCAAGAGGCTGACTCTGTAAACCACTTAGAGAGGGCTGTAAAGCACTGTGAAGCGGTGTACAAGTATAAGTGCTATTGCTATTTCTCACATCTTTCACAAGGCAACAAAAATTGCTATAGAATGCTGTGTCAAGTCAGTCAGTACAGGTAGTCCTCGATTTACAGCAATTCACTTAGTGATCGTTACAACAGCCCTGAAAAAAGTGAATTATGACAATTTTTCATACGTATGACCATTGCCGCATCCCTATAATCGCATAATTTACATTCAGACGTTTGGCAACTGACTCATACGTACAGAGGTGGGTTCCTCCCGGTTCTCACCGGTTCTATAGAACCGGTAGCAAACCGCTGGGGACGTCACAGAGCCGGTTCTGTTGGTGCTGGTCCGTGGACGCCACCATCTTTTTTTTTTTGGAATTTTTTTTTATTTATTTATTTTGAATTTTTTTATTTTATTTTCTTTTGCGCATGCGCAGAAGCCGAGTTTCCGGCACTGCGCATTTTCTTCTGCGCATGCACAGAAGCCAAGTCCCTGGCACTGCGCATGCGCCGCCATCTTGTTTTTGGCTTTTTTTGGGGGGGGATTTTTTGCTATTTTTTTTTCTTCTGCGCATGCGCAGAAGCCAAGTCCCCGGCACTGCGCATGCGCCGCCATCTTGTTTTCGGCTTTTTGGGGGGGGGGGGATTTTTGCAAATTTTTGGCACTGTGCATGCGCGTGCGTGGTGCGGCCACGTGGTGTGCAATGCGTGCGCAGCCACACGGTGTGCAATGCGTGTGCAGCCATGCGGCACAGGAGGAAGCGAACCGGTGGTGAGGTAAGTTAGAACCCACCCCTGCATACGTATGACGGTTGCTGTGTCCTGGGGCCACATGATCCCCTTTTATGACCTTCCGACAAGCAAAGTTCATGGGGAAACCAGATTCATTTAACAACTGCAGCGATTCACTTAACAACGGTGGTAAGGAAATTCATAAAACAGGGCAAAACTCACTTAACAAATTTCTTACTTAGCAACATACTGTCAGGGTTCCAAATAGCATCCAATTTTAAATCAGAGTCCGAGGCAGAATATTCCTCAAAGTTCCAATTTATTAACAGAGCTCAATTTTGGGCTCAATTGTGGTCGTAAGTTGAGACTACCTGTACAGGAATCACTTAAAGGACAAGTCAACCCGGTAGACCTTTGTGTGTTAGGGAAAAAAGGACACCGCCAGACTCAGGCCATTTGTGTGTGTGTGTGTGTGTGTGTGTGTGTGTGTGTGTGTGTAAGCATGTACTTGTGCGCACTTAGTCATACTCCATCTTTCCTGCTTTATTTTCCCATTGCCTCTGTGTTGTTTTCAACGCACCGACACCCCTTTCAGCTCCATAAAATCCCTTTGGAGATGAACACCGAGAACCGTATGCGCAGCGTTTGAAGGGTGGGCACACGAGAGGGATTTGCATAATGCTATGGCAAGGCTGCCCATTTCAGTGTTAATCTCTCTCTCTCTCTCCTGGCGCACTGAAGTGTGTCTTTGCCCTTTTTGCAGCTGCGGTACACAGAGGGGACCAAACTCTCCCAGAGCAAATTTCTACCCAAGCCACCAAGAGCAGCCCAAGGTTCCTCTGCCAGAACAGGCCCCCAACAGGATGAGGGTGAAATGAGTAGGTGGTCCATGATGCTAATAGCAAAAGTGCAGTTAAGAGAAGAACGTAGCACCTTGGCTAGAGAAATCCTTCTCTGGGTGCAATCATTATGTGTGTGCGTATTGGGGTGGGGGAGAGGGAGGGCAGGAAGAGGAAATCTCGCTGAATTTTGCAGGGGACTAAGGTAATTTTTGCAAGAGAAAAAGCACGGCAATAAACTCCCTATTGGGAACGGGCGGGGGGGGGCATAAGGAGGAAAAAAATTCAAATGGCTTTGTACGCCACTTCGAGGGGCGAATGGTCAAAAAGCAAGATGTAAATCTAACAAATAAATAACAATTTATGGACCCCTATCTATGGCACACACAGAGGAGGGGGAAAAAAGGAGGCAGGCTGTGCGCCTTTTTCTATCCATCTCCCCCCCCCTTGATTTATAGTCCTGATGTCTTAAAACCCGTCCTTTTCTATAAGGCGATCTTTTCAGAATGACAATGAGCACACATCTGCTAAAAAACTCTGCAGTTTACCGGGTTTCCCAGGCAGCTTCAGTTTCTGTTAGCTTCGTTGAGCCAACAAAAACAGGAGCTCAAATAACATTTGCAAAATAAAGGGATACCTGGCAGAAAGGCGGAGGAGGAGGAGGGCTTGGAAAGCTTTTGCAAAGGTCACAGGAAGACGTAAAATTGTGGCCATCTGTAAGGAAGGTGCTTATCGTGAAACAATTAAAAATCTGGAGTGTCCAAGTCATTTATTTTAAAGCGGGGGGGGAAGGGGGAGCAGAAGCTGGAATGGATGGGATTTGAGGGTGAGAGAAAACCCTTGATGGCTTCTAATGCAAGCATCAACAATGCACGTTGTGTTTCTCTGTTGCAGAACAAACGTCCCAGGATAAACAGAGGTGGGATTCAGCCGGTTCAGACCGGTTCGGGAGAACCGGTAGTAGCGACCTGCGGGTGGTAGGCCCGTCCACCCGCCCTGGCGCTATGCTGTCCTATTTAGCCACGTTTTCTAAGCCGCGCGCATGCATGCAAGCTGCACACGCAAGCAAAGCGCGCTCACATTTTCGGTTCTGGCCGAACCGGCAGGTAAATTATGGGAAGCCCACCTCTGCCCAGGAAGAATTCCCTAATTACTCTTGGGTGGTTTTCCCTGTAGAAAATGGGAGGGGGGGGGGGAAAAGCTTGAACAAAGAATTCAGTTGGGGATAACTGCATTTTAATGGGGAACAGAGAGCCAACACGGGGCACGGTACTGTTGTCACAAGATCCTAAACTGATCGGATGCAGATTCTCAGCTGCCGTCTCAGGATAATCCTGCCGGCAGGATGGTGGTGTGGGATGAGCCATTTCATGTCAGAAATCTGATCCTCGCAATTGGGTTTTTTTTCTCACTCTCTCTCTCTCTGCTGAGCCTTGGATAACGGAAATCTCTTTTTGGGGTGAGGAAATTTTGCAGGCTCTGTTGTGATGGGCAAGAGAGACGGTGATCTTGATTGCCCATTTAGGATTAAAAGCTGATCTGGCGGTCCTTTAAATCCCATCTCAGAGAGGGGGAAAGTGCTAAATTCCAGAGTGAACGGAAGCAAGCTCATCAAATACCTCCAGCACAAACCTAATTGGGAATCTGATTGTTTAGATGTGGGAGGGGTAATAATATCTTGTAAATGAAGCCTGGTGTTGAGTCATTCAATCAATCAGAGTAGAGCTGGAAGGGACCTTGGAGGTCTTCTAGTCCAGCCCCCTCCTCAAGCAGGAGAGTTTATATCATTCCAGACAAGTGGCTGTCCAGTCTTTTTTTAAAAAAACCTCTTGGAGCACGCACAACTTCTGATGGCAAGCTGTTCCACTGGTTAATTGTCTTCAATGGTCTAGAGCAGCGGTTCTCAACCTGTGGGTCGCGATCCCTTTGGGGGTCGAATGACCATTTCACAGGGGTCGCCGCGCGCGTTAGCCCGCCATCTTGGTGCCACCGTCACTCGCAGGGGTGAAATGCTTCCGGTTCAGTCGTGCCTGCGGGTCGCCGGACAGCCGGTAGCGACAGAAGTGGGAGACTTCGCCCACACGCCTGGACGCCACCATTTGGGTTCTTTTACCCTCTGCGCATGCGCAGAACGCTTTGTGCATGCGCAGAGGGTAAAAGAACCCAAATGGCGGCATCCGGGTGAAGTCTTCCGCTTCCTTCGCTATCAGCTGTCCGGCAACCCGTAGGCAAGCCTGAACAGGGAGCACTTCACCCCTGGTGCTATGCCCCCTTTGTCACCTCATCCCGCATGGGGAGGGGGTCGCGGCGACGGGGGGGTCGCGGTGGTGGGTCACGGCATTAGAAAGGTTGAGAACCACTGCTCCAGTCAATGTCTCTTCTATAACAGGTTGCAACTTTCTTGTGATGTTAGCTTGAAATATTTTTTCATTTAATTATAATTTCAGATGAACCATACAAAGGAGAAAGGGTGTCTCATATATTTTGAAAAAAAAAAAAAGTCATTCAAATGGGCAGCAACCTGAACCTTGTTGTGACCTTGCAACCAGATTTCTGGTAGGCCCATTTTTCGCCCTCCCCAGGCACCAGAGGCTTTCTTGGAGCCTGGGGAGGGCAAAAACAGCCTCCCCCACCCCCTGGAGGCCCTCTGGACGCTGAAAACGCCCTCCCAGAGCCTCCGCGTGAGCTGAAAATCAGCTGGCTGGCGCGCACATGCGCGCTGGAGCTGAGCTAGGGCAACGGCTTGCGTGCCGGCAGATATGGCTCCGCGTGCCACCTGTGGCACACGTGCCATAGGTTCGCCATCACGGGTCTAGAGTCTAGCCTATTAAACCTGCATCTATATATACGGGGGGGGCATCGAGAACCAACCCTGGGCTCCAGGTTAAGTGCCAACCAGACAGCCTCCCCTTGACAAGCCTGTCTTGGCAACCCAAGGATGAAGGTTTCATGTGCAATAATGGCTACTCTTCTTGGAATTGCCTGAGCTGGATGGAAACCGCTTCCTTTCCCTGCCGTGTTATGCGTATTTTGAACACCGCTGTTAAACTGGTGGTGCCACATGGCGTTCTGGGCATCCACAGGACAGCCTTCATCCATGCCACCGTTTCCCAACCTGAAGCCCCTCAGACGTCCAGGACTGCCATCTCCCACTGTCTCCACCTTCCCTCTCTGCTGGCAGAAGCTGGAGGAGGTATTCTCTGCCTGATCTGAATTCCCTTTAGTGAGCGAGCTCCAGGGCCTGGGCTTTAGTTGAGAAAACAAAAGCTCCTCATGAATAAATCCATTGAAACAAAACAAAACAAAGGTAAACTCAGCCATGCTGTTTCAAAGGCTTGACGGATGGTGAATGTTTACTCAATCACTGCAAAGGGGAATAAATGTTTGAGCTTCAAAAATAACATTAAAAAATGCAAAGTTTTGGGGACCAAACCTAGGAAGGAGAGCTAGTGCCCAAGGCAGAGGGCAGGGGGGGAGGAGGAGGAGGAGGAGGAGGAGGAGGAGGAGGAGGAGGCGGCAGCGGTGAAAT
>QLTV01012192.1:911641-926544 GCA_003457575.1 Thermophis baileyi
GCACCTACGGCACCGCCGAGAGAACCAGCTCGGGGGAGTGGCAGGCCTGGGTCGCTGCCGGTTCTAGCGACCCAGGCCGCCAAGTTACTAACGGTTCTATAGAACTGGCCCAAACCGGTAGGACCCCACCTCTGCTGGAGGGCCCTCTGGCGCTCCGTAGTGGCAGGAGAGGGAAATGGCTACAGCACTCAGTGCCTCTTCACTCTCTGCAGTTATGCCATCTGGTTTGACAGAATGACAGAGCTTGAAGGGACCTTGGAAGTCTTCTAGTCCAGTCCCCTGCTCAAGCAGGAGAACCTATACTATTTCAGTTAAGTGGCTTTCTAGTTTCTTCTTAAAATCCTCCAGTGATGGAGCGCCCACGATTTCTGGAGGCAAGCTGTTCCACTGGTTAATTGTCCTCACTGTTAGGAAGTTTCTCCTTAATTCCAGATTGCTTCTCTCTTTGGTTAGTTTCCAACCATTGTTTCTTGTCCTGCCCTCCGGTGCTTTGGAGAATAATTTGACCCCCCTCTTCTTTGGGGCAGCCCCTCAAATACTGGAAGACTGCTATCATGTCACCCCTAATTCTTCTTTTCTCTAGACTAGCCAAACCCAAATCCTACAACCGTTCTTCGTATGTTTTAATCTCCAGGCCTTTGATCATCTTAGTTGCTCTTCTCTGAACTTTTTCCGAAGTCTCAACATCTTTTTTTGTAGTATGGTGACCAAAATTGGTTGCGGTATTCCAGGTGTGGTCTTACTAGGGTTTTATAAAGCGGCACTAATACTTTACGTGATCTTGATTCTATGGCTCTTTTCTAAAGCAAGTCTTGTTGTCATTCAGACAATGCTTGTGGGAAACAGACAGGATCCTCCTTGTTTCCACCTAGGGACAGCCTCCTGGTTGAGTGTGGGTTGTGGTGTGTCTTTGCTCTAGCCACATATCCAATCCAGGCCACCACTTCCAAGCAAGGCTCACCTTTGGCTGTTGAAGCCACCAAACAAAGGGACACATGGATGGAACCACAAATTCTGAATTCTCTCTATATCTCATCGAGAAGTTCCATTTCTTTCACATTGCTATTTTGGAGAAACTATCAAGTTGAGTTCCTTTTTTTTTTTTTAAAAATGATTATATGCCATCCAGTTGTTTTTGACTCCTAGCAACCACATAGATAGATTTTCTCAAAAATCATGTATAGGTAACCTATTCTTTCAAACATCCCAATGGTGCACCCATCACCACTATCATTAAGTCCACCCCATTTCTGCTGGTCATCTTCTTCTTCTCTTTCTTCCACTTTTCCAGTTTTAAAGGCTTCCTCAGAGAGCTGAGTGTTCGCAGTAGGATAATTTGAGCCTCTTCATGCTTTTAGAACAAAAACTAAACTTAAAAAGATGTATATATTTGTGTATATTTCTCCAAACATATCCGTTTGTGTTTGGGATTTGGCCGAATGTACAGACTAATATTTCTACATCGGTGTTACTCAATAGAATGCGTTTTTCAATACTACGTTCATAAATACTATAATTTTTTCTGTGAAGACTTCTCGGTGCAGATAGGCAGACAGATCTGTTTGTGGTTGATTGGCTGGCTTTTAATAAAAGCAAATCGATGGTCAAATTTGGAGAAGCGCTTTAATTCATAGACTAGAGAAGTTTTGGGTTTATGTATCGGTTTGAAAAGGCAAAATTGATATCCAAGCAGGTGTGGATTGAGGCAGATAGTCTCTGGAATGGCCTGAAGATGGGTTTGCCTCATATTTATCCAATAGCCCTTGTTTAAATTGATCGATTAAGCTTCTTTCATCCCAGCCCACCTTCTGAGCAAAAAAAAAAAAAACTGGAAGTCAGCAACAGCATATTCATGAGCTGAGCACTTAATCTGTTGAAGGAGATGGATTTCACTGCTGGTGGCCACTTATTTGGCTGGATCATTGAGTCAGCCCTCCAGAGGATCACAAAATGGTCACAGGTGTGTTGTTATGCATTCAAACGGGCTCCCAGCATCCTCTGTCATCCAGCCAAATATAAATCCTACCCAAGGTTGGTCTGTGGGAAAATACTGAGGACTTAGAGCAGGGGTCCCCAAACTTGACAACTTTAAGACTTGTGGACTTCAACTCCCAGAATTCTCCAGCCAGCTGGCTGGAGAATTCTGGGAGTTGAAGTCCACAAGTCTTAAAGTTGGACACACATTTACCTGGAGTCTATCATACAGGTAGCCCTCAACTTACAATGGTTCGTTTAATGACCATTCAGAGTTACAATGGCACTGAAAAAGGGGACTTGGATGGTTTTTCATATGACTTTTGCAGCATCCCCAGGTTCATGTGATCAAAATTTAGATGCTTTGGCAACTGGTTCATATTTATGACGGTTGCAGTGTCCCCGGGGGGGTGTTCATGTGATCCCCTTTTGTGACCTTCTGACGAGCAAAGTCAACGGGGAAGCCAGATTCATTTAACAACCGTGTTACTCACTTACCAACTGCAGTGATTCACTTAACAACCGTGACAAGAAAAGTCGTAAAATGGGGCAAAATTCCCTTAACAAATGTCTCACTCAACAACAGAAATGTTGGGTTCAATTCTGGTCATAAGTCGAGGACTACCTGTATTAGCTAAGCAGAGGAGCAAATCCTCAGGGTTACTACAGCAGCAACAGCTGGAGATTTGGGGCTGGGCAAAGTACAGGAATCTTGGGAGTAGTAGAGGCTGCCCCCTTCACTGCTTGGACTAGCTGGTTTACTGTTTGTGCTGATGGGCTCAGGATCACAATTTGGTCCTGCTATTGTAGCAAGGCAGAACAACTTTCTCCCTGGTCAGTGAGACTGGAAGAGAATTTGGAGCCAGTCATTCATTTTGGGGTCAGAGTGCAGCCTTTCTCCGTAGAGCTGAGAATAAGACTGGGCAGATCTGTTGTCAGCCTTCAGGCCAGCTTGGGCTCCAAACCTCTGTTCTTTCAGAAAATCAACCCTGGATTCAAAAATTGGATAGTAGCAGAAACCTCAAAGACTCAATGCTGCTAAATAAATTGTTTTACTACAGACACAAAAGAAGATCTGCTGGCTGCAGAACATAGGAATCAAGGAGAGAGGGAGAGCGCGGGGAGGGAGGGGGGAGGGAGAGAGTGTGTGTGTGAGAGAGATACAGATTAACAGAGCTGGAAGGGACCTTGTAGGTCATCTAGTCCAACCCCTACCCAAGCAGGAGACCCTACACCATTTCTGACAGAAGGCAGTCCAGTCTCTTCTTGAAAGCTTCCAGTGATGGAGCTCCCACAACTTCTGAAGGCAACTTCTGTTCCATTGGTTGATTGCTCCAACTGTCAGAAAATTTCTCCTTATTTCCATGTTGAATCTCTCCTTGTTCAGTTTCCATCCATTATTCCTTGTCTGGCCTTCAGGTGCTTTAGAAAAGAGCTTGACCCCCTCCTCTCTGTGGCAGCCCCTCAAATACTGGAAGATTGCTATCCTGTCTCCCCTGGTCCTTCTCTTCACTAGACTAGCCAGGCCCAGTTCCTGCAACCGTTCATCGTATGTTTTAGCCACCAGTCCCCTCATAATCGTGGTTGCTCTTCTCTGCACTCTTTCTAGAGTCTCAACATCTTTTTTATAATGTGGTGACCAAAACTGGATGCAGTACTCTAGGTATGGTCTTACTAAGGCTTTATAGAGTGGTATTAATATATCACTTGATCTTGATTGTATCCCTCTGTTAATGCAATTTAGGATTGCAGAGTTTGTTCTCATCCTTCCTGGATACTTTTCTTCTTAACCCTAACCCAAACCCTGACTTTCCTCCTTTCAGAGTTCATCAAAATCTGTTCTTCTGAATTCCAGTATTCAAGCATGACCCTGCCTTGCTCCTCCTGCTCTGGGTATAGTGAATTCAAGGATCATCATGGATGACTTCATCTCAAGGAGCAGATCACCTTCACATATTCGGCTCACACCTGTTAGGGATGATTAGGTCCATCCTGGAGAGTCTTCTTCTGATTGCTTTTTCCACCTTCTGACAAATAAAATTGTCAGCGAGAGAAGACAAGAATTTGTTGGACCTCTGACTTTTGACAGCAATTGTCAGAATAATTGAAACCCCCCATTATCGCTGTCTCGTGCTTCTTTGAAAGATGGGTTGTCTGACACAGAAGGGTACTGACATCCTGAACAATCAATGCTCAATGAAGTCACACGTATGACAGAGTCAACTTTTTCCTGTAACCCCTCTTGTTTTCTGAACACTTTCATTTTCACCTCCCAGATCCCCATAGCTCAGGGGTGTCAAACTGGCAGCCCATGGGCCGGATGTGTCATGTGCAGGCCACGGCCAGCTCAGCTCCGCAAAGGGGAAAAAATGTCATGATACGTCACGTGACAGTAACGTGACGCAGCAAGTTTGACACCCATGCCATAGCTCAATATACTTTCATGGAGTGATAATGAAGGGACTCAAATTTTGGACCCAGAATGATAACAACATAGTGTTAGTTTGTGGCACCAAATTTTCATCTGGAATATAAGATAGAAGGAAACATAAGGAGAGGTTGAATTGAGTTGAGTTGAGTTTAGTTGAGTTGAGTTGAGTTGAGTTGAGTTGTCATCCTGGCCCATCTACTTCTTGCAAAACAACCATTGGCACATCATTCCACCACATCTCTCAGTTCAAAAAGGCCTACACACACCATTTGTTTAAGCCTCACTGGGTCAAATGAAGAACAGTTGCAGGAATTTGGTATGGCTAGTCTAATGAAAAGAAGAATTAAGGGCGACATGATAGCAGTATTCCCGTACTTGAGAGGCTGCCACAAAGAAGAGGGGGTCAATTTATTTTCCAAAGTACCAGAAGGCAGGAGAAGAAGCAATGGATGGAAACTAACCAAGGAGAAAAGCAACCTGGAATTAAGGAGAAACTTCCTAACAGTGAGGACAATTAACCAGTGGAAGAGCTTGCCTTCAGAAGTTGTGGGTGCTTCATCACTGGAGGTTTTTAAGAAGAGACTAGACAGTCACTTGTCTGAAATGGTATAGGGTCTCCTGCTTGAGCAGGGGGTTGGACTAGAAGACCTCCAAAGTCCCTTCCAGCTCTATTCTGATTGATTAAATTGTGTTGCCTCTATCTCAACAGGACAATGACAAAAAGGGAGAAACCTGATTCTTGCATTCAGTTCTTGAATAGGAAGCATGGGATCCAATATGATAAATATTTAGATCATATATAGATTTTTTTTTTAAAAAGCAGATTAAATAGAGATGAATTGCTTTTGTTTTTTAAAAACCAGGTTGCAGGTGTGTCTGTGCGTGTGTAAAAGTGGGCCTGCCTGCCTGAGCATGGATGTGCATGCGTGCACAGTCTGGGGAACCATGGTAGCATGAAGCCTTGTTTCTGAGAGGGAACAAAAGAAAAGTCTTTTGTGACTTTGCTCAGGAAGCTTGAAAGGAAAAGCAGCAAAGCATGAAATGCTGTAATGAACTTTTTTATGTGATATTTCCATGTGTTGGGGAGACCCGAAAATCCAGGCAGACAATGAGGATTTCAGAATCAAAGCCAGCTGAACCTGTCTGAATGACCCCAAGCAGGGGGAGAAAAAATGAGCTGAAACATAAGAGAGAAGATGAGGGCCGTTTGCTTGGCTTTCTGTATTCTTTTCATATTTCCCAGGGGGATCTGCGGAAGCTGTTAACAAGTGGTTCACAAATGAATTCCTCCTCCTTTCATCTCCCTCTCTTTCCACCCCTTTGCCATTAATATAGATTTCCCTGCTGTTGGAACCCCTGCTGGCTTCTACCTGAATCAGCCTTTCAGAAGGAATGTACCATTTATTTTCACATTTCCCATTCTTTTCTCTCTCTCTCTCTCTCTTTTTTTTTCTTCCACCATTGCTCCCTGGAGCTCTCCATTTTTCTCCTGCTCCAAGATCCCTTTTCTGCAGCTGAACCTGTTGATGTCCAGCTCTTTTCAGCCAGAGCAGGGATCAAGCCTCTACACCCGTCAGGCCCCTCTTGTCGATTTTTTTGGGAGCAACAATTCAAGAAAGGTGGAAAGAGAAGACCAGAAGGGCCAGAATCACGAAGAAATTGATGCTAGATGGCCAACTGTCCCAGATGCTCTGATTTGGATTGTGTTGAATTTATGTTTTACCGACAAAGAAATAAAGGGAGACTAGTATAGATCTATTTCAAGCTACTTAGCTCTCATCAGCTAGCCATACCCTTTCTGGGATTTGAACCCAGGCTACTTGCATTAGGGACATTAGGTAGATGTCCTCGGTTTGTCGTGTTGTAAGGAATATCCTTCTGGGTTCGGTTCCAAGTGGGGAAAAAGACACTGGCAGCATGGGACTGCTTGGAAAGATGGTTTAATGGAGGACAGCAGGACCACATGGTCTGAGGTCCTGGGGAAAGGGGGCTCACATGCCTTGAAGATGTTGAAGAAGAGAAAAAGGGCCGAGATGCTGAGAGTGCCTTGGTTTTATGCCCTCTCTTGGGCCCCGCCCCGGGGCCCCCTGCTCCTGTGCAAGAAATGCGCTCTGATTGGCTGTCAGACTCCCATGGGGCCATGCAGGAGTAACTTTGTATGATGCAATCTTCCCAGGTGCCATGTGGTGAAATGGGCAGAGAGCTAATCCTATCTTTGTTATGTAGAATAGACTGCCCATTGACAAAGGTGGAGGGATGAGTGAGTTTGCTCTGGTCTTAATGGTCCATTGACAAAGGTGGGGGCTACTAAGAGTGAGTCTTTTTTCTGCCTAAAAGCATGTTTCCAGGGATATTCTATATAATATTCTGCCTTTTTAATATTTCCTAGGATATTTCATTTTTCTAGGAGAGGGGAGGATGCTAACTTCCTACAGTCGGCTATACCAGGGGAGAGATTAAGTGTTTTTTTAATCAGGGCAACCTGGTCTACCCAGATATGGGATGGAGCAATACTGCTTCCGTTTTCACCTTTCAGCCCCAATCCAGGAGCCTTCGCAGGCAGCCGCTTTCGCGACAAACTATTTTTTGTGTTGAATTTATGTTTTACTGACAAAGAAATAAAGGGAGACTAGTATAGATTTATTTCAAGCTATTTAGCTCTCATCAGCTAGCCATACCCTTCTGGGATTCAAACCCGGGCTACTTGCATATTAGGTAGATGTATTAACCTCTAAGCCACGGGCTCTCCTCGCTTTCTCGTCTATACCAGGGGAGAGATTAAGTGTTTTTTATCAGGGCAACCTGGTCTACCCAGATATGGGATGGAGCATACTGCTTCCGTTTTCACCTTTCAACCCCAATCCAGGAGCCTTCGCAGGCAGCCGCTTTCGTGACAAACTATTTTTTGTGTTGAATTTATGTTTTACCAACAAAGAAATAAAGGGAGTAGTATAGATCTATTTCAAGCTATTTAGCTCTCATCAGCTAGCCATACCCTTTCTGGGATTCTGATTTGGATTCCTGCATGGGGGGGGGGTGTCAATTGATGTCCTCATTTGCTCCTTTCAACTCTAGGATTCTCTAATGCAGAGGTCTTCAAACTTGGCAACTTTAAGACTTGTGGACTTCAACTCCCTGGGAGTTGAAGTCCACAAGTCTTAAAGTTGCCAAGTTTGGGGATCCCTGCTCTAATGAGTATACAGGAATAGGGATAAGGTGAGAGTGGAGCTTGTGGGTTGGTTTCCTAACATTTCATTACCAAGCTCAGTAACATCTTCAGTGGAATTTAGGGGATGTCAGTGTTGGTGTTCTTCTGCTTATAAGAACTTCATGTGGTCAGCAGGTCTTGTGATGGGAGGGCCACGTCAGGTGAGGGTCTTGTGATGGGTCAGGTGTGGGTCAGGTGTGGGTCAGGTGTGGGTCACATCAGGTGAGGGTCTTGTGATGAGTCTTGAGGTCTTGTGATGAGTCTAGGGGTAAGGAATTCACAGTTCACATTTGAATTCAAAATTATCTTATCCATAAACTGGATCTGAATTAGCATTCAACAGAGGAGACTCCTGTGCAAAAAATGCATCTATTCACCAAAAGAGGTACAAAAATGCATTATATTAAGAATGTTTGTTTGCAAAAATGTTAAATGCAGGGCAAAATGGGAAAGGAAGATGCCTACAGTGTAGAAATATGCAGTAGGCATAGACATTTTAGAGTGTGTGTTTTTTAAAGCAAAATCTCAGGTTGGGTGAACTGAATTTGACAGATTCATAAAATGAAGTGGGGAGAAATCTGAATTTGAAAGATGCACAAAAATGAAAAATTTATGTTCAGGGTAGCATCTTTTTCCATATTATTCTTGTAGCCTGTCATTTTTAAATCCACTTTCGGATCAGTCTTAGTCTTGTCTGGTAAAAGTCCAAAGGGACGGTGGAATTTGAACATTTCTATTTCTCTCCAGTTTTGATTTTTGCGCAGAATTGTATTACAGATAAGGCTATTAGGAATACTTCCATTTCTAATTACTTTCCGAAATTGCTTGTTAACTGCTTTTTAGCTATTAGCAACTTTGGGATCAATAGGTTTTATAGTACTGGGTACATTTTTTTTTTAATCCTTAGTGAAAGAAGTTTTAAATACAAGTTTATTCCAAAAGATTTTTCTTAAAGTCCTTAAACAGAAAAAGGGTTATTAAGAACCTTGATTTTGGAAAGTTACAAATGGACTAAGGGTCCAGATGGAATTGAAATACGATCTTGGAATTAATTACAAAAATACTTCCCATGGGAAAATGCTTTTGTTTTGCATTCTTTTTAAAAAAAAATATGATACTGTGGGACTTCAAAGGTTGGACATTAGAGGGAATCAGAAGGAACTAAAGATTACAATTAAAGGGGAATGCTTAAACTTGATTTACAATTGCACAATGAAGCAAAATATTTTAACACTGAGCATATAGAAGGATACTTTTGAACAATAGACCCTGAAGTTAATTTTAAAAGTGTTTGCCCTGTACGTCTATGTCTAGAATATGAATAGATTTAAACTATGTCTATAAGGTATTAGGCAAAAGAAACAAAGGGATCTTGGAGTCTTAGTGGACAACCAATTAAATATAAGCTAATTGTGTGGGGGGGCAGCCAAAAAAGCCAATGCAATCCTAAATTGCATTAACCGAGGGATGGAAACAAGATCAAGGGAGGTACTAATACCACTCCATAAAGCCTTAGGAAGACCACACCCAGAGTACTGCAGCCAGTTTTGGTCACCACACTATAAAAAAGATGTTGAGACTCTAGAAAGAGTGCAGAGAAGAGCAACCAGGATGATGAGGGGACTGGAGGCTAAAACATACGATGAACAGTTGCAGGAACTGGGCATGACTAGTCTAGTGAAGAGAAGGACCAGGGGAGACATGATAGCAGTCTTCCAATATTTGAGGGGCTGCCATAGAGAGGAGGGGATAAAGCTATAATGGATGGAAACTGAACAAGGAGAGATTCAACCTGGAAATAAGGAGGAACTTTCTGACAGTGAGAACAATCAATCAATGGAACAGAAGTTGCCTTCAGAAGTTGTGGGAGCTTCATCACTGGAGGCTTTCAAGAAGAGATTGGACTGCCATTTGTGAGAAATGGTGTAGGGTCTCCTGCTTGGGCAGGGGGTTGGACTAGAAGAGCTATAAGGTCCCTTCCAACTCTGTTATTCTGTTATATATTGTAGCTGACAAGAATGAGGCTGGATTGAAAGTGGATTTCTACAGGAATGATAAGAAAGATGAAAGATGCTACGCTGGACCTACTGTACAAAAGAAATGGACTGATGTCTTAATGATTAAAAGGGATATGCAAACAAGGTAAGAGAGTGATATGGATAATTTTCCTATACTGTACAAAACAGGCTTATTAAAATTTTGAAGAATTTTGTGAGAAAGGATAAAGAAAAATGAAAAAAAAATCAAGATGAATGACATTATTTGAAGGAACTAAAGATTAAGATTGTTAGAAATAAGAAAAAAATGACACATAGATTGTTGTCTCTGGTAGCCTTTAATGGACTTTACCAGGACTGGGACAAAAATGATGAAACTTTATGGATTTGTTTATAGATAAGAGTTGGGATTTGGGAAGAAGAGATCATTTCTTTTAATTTAAGAAGAAGGCAATGAATTATTTTAATTGTTTATGCTTGTAATGAAGGTGGGAAGTCACTTCTTTATACAGTATACAGTATTTTTTCGTTACTACATTCTTTTCTTTTTTCTATTTCTCTATTTTTCCTTTTTCTTTTCTGCACCTTCTACTCTTTCTTTTTACACTTCTATTTTTTCAGTTTAGTTTTTATTGTTGCAATTATAATCTTTAATAAATTTGCAGTAAAAAAAGATTACCCATCTCTTTCTGGTAGACCTTTCTTTGCTTATTTATTAATTAAATGAATTTATGGGGCCACCCAACTCACACACAAATGACTCCAGGCAGTTTACAACATTAAATACCTACAACACATAAATCATACCTCCCCTCCCTGCAAACACACCCTTCCTATTGTGTCATGGCTTTTATTATCACATGTTTGTCACCAGGCAATAGCTTGCCTTCAAGTTATACTTTCTTGAAAGGAAAGGAGGAAAGAAGGAAAGAAAAACCTTGTGACCGAAGTCCCAAAGGTACTTTTTTCAAGAGGCAACTGGACTTTCGGGTTTTTCTTTGGAGACGTCTCGCTTCTTATCCAAGAAGCTTCTTCAGCTCTTGAGGTCAAGAGCTGAAGAAGCTTCTTGGATGATAGATAGATTTACAGAGTTGGAAGGGACCTTGTAGGTCATCTAGTCCAACCTCCCCGCCCAAGCAGGAGACCCTACACCATTTCTGACAGATGGCAGTCCAGTCTCTTCTTGAAAGCTTCCAGCAATGAAGCTCCCACAACTTCCGAAGGCAACTTCTGTTCCATTGGTTGACTGCTCTCACTGTCAGAAAATTTCTCCTTATTTCCAGGTTGAATCTCTCCTTGATCAGTTTCCATCCATTATTCCTTGTCTGGCCTTCAGGTGCTTTGGAAAACAGATTGACCCCCTCCTCTCTGTGGCAGCCCTTCAAATATTGGACGACTGCTCTCATGTCTCCCCTGGTCCTTCTCTTCACTACACTAGCCATGCATGCCCAGTTCCTGCAACCGTTCATCATTTGTTTTAGCCTCCAGTGCCCTCATCATCCTGGTTGCTCTTCTCTGCACTCTTTCTAGAGTCTCAACATCTTTTTTATAGTGTGGTGACCAAAACTGGATGCAGTACTCTAGGATGTGGCCTTACTAAGGCTTTAAAGAGTGGTATTAGTACCTCATATGTGGATGAGAAGCAAAACATCTTTAAAGAAAAACCAGAAAGTCCAATTGTTGTCAGGATTCCGACCGATGCCCTAATTAAAGCAGATCAGGAGTGCTTTTGTTTTGACTGAAGTGCGATTCCCGATTCCCTCGCTGCAGCTGCGAGGCTCGGTTCCCCATCCCCCTGCCTATGAGAACTCGAGAGCAGGTCAGGAATGCTTTGCGAGTTGACAGTTGCCTCTTGAAAAAAACACCTTTGGGACAACCATGACCTGGATGACCGGGAATCTCTACTTATCCAAGAAGCTTCTTCAGCTCTGAAGAAGAGCTGAAGAAGCTTCTTGGATGGGAAGCAAAACGTCTTCAAAGAAAAACCAGAAAGTCCAGCTGCCTCTTGAAAAAAGCACCTTTGGGACAACCATGACCTGGATGACTGAGAAGCTCCATAGACACTTGTGACCAAAGGCCTTTTTTGCTAACCAGGTGCTCCAGACTTCATTCAGAGAAGTGGGAACAGGTCAAAGGGTTCAGTCCTTTGCGAGATGGAATCGAAATGTTGGCTTTTCCTTAAAAATTGGGTGTTCATGGTAGAAGGAGTTCTGCTGATAAATAAGCATCATTCAGACATGAGAAGAGGAAATATGGTCCTGAAGAAGAAAGAGCAGTAGCCTAAGATGGAGAAGGGGAGAGAATCCAAATGGCACGACCTCCAGGTGACTTATTAAGACAGAATTGAATTTGGGTGCACAGAGAATTCTCTCCTCTCGTAAGCCCCCTTTCAGCATGACATTGTCTTTTCAGACACATCACTAAATGAACTTGTCTTGAACTTGTAGAAGGCCCAATTGATGTTGCTGGTTATGGATGATGGGAGTTGTAGTCCAACTCAAAACTGAATTGCTCCACCCAAATTCCACAGGTCACAGAAAAGGAACTGAGGGATGCAGCCTCAGGTCCTCCAAGCAAACTTCTTTCATCAAGTCCACTGCATTCAGTCTACTGAATCTTTTTTTAAAATAAACAACCAGAAGACATAATGAAATATGGTTTAACCTTCGAGCAATCAATCAGAATAGAGCTGGAAGGGACCTTGGAGGTCTTCTAGTCCAATCCCTTGCTCAAGCAGGAGAACCTATACCATTCTGGACAAGTGGTTATCCAGTCTCTTCTTAAAAGCCTCCAGTGATGAAGCACCCAGAACTTCTGGAGACAAATTGTTCCACTGGTTTATTGTCCTCACTGTTAGGAAGTTTCTTCTTACTTCCAGGTTGCTTCTCTCCTTGGTTAGTTTCCATCCATTGTTTCTTTTCCTGCCTTCAGGTGCTTTGGTAAATAAGTTGACCCTCTCTTCTTTGTGGCAGCCTCTCAAATACTGGAAGACTGCTATCATGTCCTCCCTAGTCCTTCTTTTCTCTAGACTAGCCAAACCCAAAACCTGCAGCCGTTCTTCATGTATTTTAGTCTCCAGGTCTTTAATCATCTTAGTTGCTCTTCTCTGCACTTTTCCCAAAGCCTAGTTTTATTTATTTTTTTGTGGCTCATCACATTGTTCCAAAACATCTCATTTCATTTGTTTATGGTTGTATATTGTATGAACCCCAAAATGGGACAATTGTGGCGTGGGAATGCAGCTATTATAGTAAAGCTTTACTCCGTTCTTAATTCTCTGAATTTAGCCTGATCATCCAAGCACTGTGGAAGAATTTATTTTTAACTTTTGTATTCTGATTAGTATATTATCTCAGATGTCAACTCCAGGGGTGGGTTCTGGATCCTTTTGCTGCTGGTTCACTCAGGGTCATGCAGCAATAAAAAAATAGCTTCTGCGCATGCGCAGAAGCAAAATCCAAGATGGCGGCTCCCACGGAGACACCGACAGGACCGGCTCCATGACGTCATCGCCGGTTTACTAACGGTTCTAAAGAACTGGATAGAACCGGTAGGAACCCACCTCTGGTCTACTCCAACCTGGATCACATGGCAAAGGGTGACCAGATCTAACCTTGCCAGAAATGATCCCAGCTGGTCCTTCAACAGAACCCATAACTTGCCCCACCAGGAAGGGATCCTATGTCAGATCCGTGAATCTGCCATTCTTCAGAGGAAGGGGGGGACCCTTGGTTGCTTTCTTTACTTTATTGCTTTCTTCCATGTACTCCCATGTACCTATGTACCCTATATCCTGCATGCTATTGATGTATAACCTTTTTGCCTGGTGCTTAAGTGCCCGGGGGTTTCGCGCCTTTTGGGGAATGTAAGGGGAGGGAGGGCCATATGGGTTGCATCACCTGAAAGCCGGCAGAAGATGACCCTGAGAAACTTCCCTTATCGCATTCTCAGAGCGGCTGGTACAATAACATCTCCACACCTGCGGATTGGCTGAATCCACATCGGACTGTTGGGAGGGGTTCCTAATTCCTTTTATTCTACTTGTATTGCCTGAGGGACCTCAGAGCCTGCTTTTCTTTCGTCTTGCTATCACCCCTGTTCAATAAAAGGTTCCTTTTGAAATGCCAAGTTTCAAGAGTCTTTACTTTCTTGAATAAGGGGGAGAGGCCGGACCTTTCACCCATCCTGAACAGACACCCTGATCTTTTAAAAGAAGCACAAAGACAGCAAGAAAACAACCTCCCCAGTGACTGAGAACAGCTTTACCTGGAACCGTTTAGGACTTATCAAATGGCCTGCTCATCATTTTAATGGTCTCCTCCTTAAGGTATGTTGCACCAGCAAAGCTGGCTCCATTGCCCAGAGAGGCATAAACAGTCTCCTCTCCTTTATAATAGACAGGTGTATCTGCATTTAAGAGCCCTGACTAATGAAGGGCACCTGGTAGTGACTTTCTGGCATCTAAATGAGGGCCATTTAACATTCACATCACTCCCTGGGCATCCATTTATATTTTCTATTACTGAACTGACCAGCCTGACATTCCTTCCATTCTTTAATCCCAATTCCTGTTAGAGGAACACTTTGTGGGCTTAAATTAGGCTTGAAAAAAAATGTCGTGTCCCCCCCCCGAGAAATTCCAGGGATCCACATTTCATCTTGGCTAGTTCAGTAGAGAATGAAGTCTTGTTGGGAGAAATATCCATCTGGTTCTGTTCCAAGCCGGGAAAAAGACATTGGAAACATGGAGGCTGATTGGAAAGATGGTTTATTGATGAAGCAGAAGCACATGAGTGGTTCTGGGCAGCTGACCACATGGAGTTGAAAGTGAGGGATATTTATACCTTCTCTTGGACTTTGAACTTGAGCTTCCTGTTCCTGTGCAAGAACATGTATTCTATTGGCTGTTATAGGGGCCCACAGCTAACTTTGTAGGTTGTCTGAGTCCCAGGTTTGGTTGAAGCTTGCTGGGTGATGCAATGTCCCCAGGTGATTGTGCCATGTGGTGAGCTCTGCAGCTAGATGAGTTAATTCTATTAGGTCCTGGAGGGTCATGTCTTAATCCCATCACCCTGGAGCTGGAGGTCTTTTGTCTTGTAGATATTTATTTATTTATTTATTTTATTTATTTGTCAAACATGTACAAGATAGCAGGTATAGGTATAATCATAAACATAATCAAAGTGAATACAGATAGATGAAGACAATAGGACAGTAGGACAGGGACGGTAGGCACGCTGGTGCGCTTATGCACGCCCCTTACAGACCTCTTAGGAATGGGGTGAGGTCGACA
>QLTV01012192.1:970602-983158 GCA_003457575.1 Thermophis baileyi
GTATAGGTTCTCCTGCTTGAGCAGGGGGCTGGACTAGAAGACCTCCAAGGTCCCTTCCAATTCTATTCTATTCTATTCTATTCTGTTCTGTTCTGTTCTGTTCTGTTCTGTTCTGTTCTATTCTATTCTATTCTATTCTATTCATTCTATTTTATTCTATTATTCTATTCTATTATTCTATTCTATTCTACTCTACTCCACTCCACTCCACTCCACTCCACTCCACTCCATTCCATTCCATTCCATTCCATTCCATTCCATTCCATTCCATTCCATTCCATGCCATTCCATTCCTGGTCTTTCTGAGGAGAACCAAGTGGCCTTCATGACTCAAAGCAACTGGTCAAGGCAAGGTTTACCCCCCACCCCACCCCAGGTCTGTAACGTTAATTGCAAACACAAGGATCCCACCCCAACTGGAGAATTATAGCCTGGTTGCTGACAGTAAATGATGGGTTGGGTTTCAGCTACTTCATGAGCCTGTAAATCTCATCTATTCCTTCTAGGTAAAATTTAGGGTCGCTAACAGCAGATAGTTGCATAAATAAGTTGTGCTTATTTGTAAATGCGAATGGTGTTTTCATGGGCTGTGGTTTGTTATTTCAAAGACAATCAAAAATGCTTGCAAGCTCCGCTCACCATTACTGGGGTGAAGGAATTGAGAAGAGAGTTAAAGGCAAAAGGTTGTGCAGAAACACCAATGCCTTTCCCTCTCGGAAACTCCAAATGTGAGGAATTTCTGTCGCCATTTTAAAGCCAAAAGTGATGAAACCACAGGAGTCTTTCTCCTGAGCTCTGAGAACCAGCAGAGGACCCATTTCTTTCAAGCTGTAGGAAGCCCCCCCCCCCCCCGAATGAAATGTTTTGGGGAATATTAAAAGATGCAGAATATTATATTTCCCCAAAGGAGAAATGGAGAAACATGTTCTTAGAGGCAGAAAGCAGCCCCCAGTTTAGTAAAACAGCCTCCAGCAGATGCCTGAAGTCTTTAGAAATGGGTATTTTGTGCCCATTAAGAAAGTCTGGGCCAATCTATTCACAAAGAAAACAGCTCCAGATGATGGGATTAAGAATTTACATCCCCCACCCAAATTCTAAGGACAGGACATGACCTTTAGGACATAATAGGATTAACCTATTACCTCAAGGTAAACCGATTAAGATTAACCTGTTACCTCAAGGTAAACCGCTCCAAATTCGATTGCAGAAAATAGAGTGGTCGATGCCTGGAATGCTCTACCTGACTCCGTTGTTATTTCCTCAAACCCCCATAGCTTCAACCTTAAGCTGTCCACCGTGGACCTCACCCCATTCCTAAGAGGGCGTGCATAAGTGCACCAGCGTGCCTACCGTCCCTGTCCTACTGTCTCCATTTTTTCGTACTCATTTCCTGTGCTCATGTCCATGTTTATACTTATACCTATACTTATCTCGTACATGTTTGACAAATTAAATAAATAAACAAACAAACAAACAAACAAACAACCCACCGCCATTGGAATAGCAAAAGACACCAGGTTCACTGCATTGCACAACCCCCTGCAGCATCTCAGAACCCTATAAAAATCCATGGACTCATCCAACCAATTTGTCAGCTATCCCAGAACTGCATGCTGTGGTTGGTTCTGCTCATCAACAAACAGAGTCCTTCTTTCCAATCAGCCTCCATTTTATTTCCAGCGTCTTTCTCCCGGCTTGGAACCGGACTGGATTTTTCTTCCAACAATTGGCATCCACAAGGTGAATGTGGTAGAAAAGTCGAGATATGGGCACAATTACATGACAAAAGCCTGGCTCCTTTTGTCAGATCCTTTGCCGTGAATAAAACAGGAAAGCGCTTCGATCAAATAGCAGCCACCATCTTGCTGCTTTTGACCTCTCCTGGAAAGGGCCTGCTTGCTGTTTTTGCCCAACAAAACATAGAATCATGGAGTCAGGATTGACCTTAGAGGCCATCTATTCTAACCCTTGCTGAGTGCAGCATCCCCTGGAACTTCTCCAGCAGAAGGTCACATGTCAGGAGGTTTGTCATGCTCTTGTGGGAAGAAATAGCCATCTGGTTCAGCTCCAAGCCAGGAGAAAGACACTGGAAACATGGAGGCTGATTGGAAAGATGGTTTAATGAATGAAGCAGAACCACATGGGTTTGTGGTTCTGGGCAGCTGACCACATGGAGTTGAGAGTGGGGAGGGGTTATACCTTATTTTGGGCTTTGCACTTGAACTTCCTGTTCCTGTGCAAGAACATGTATTCTATTGGCTGTTGTCATATTCCTATAGGGTCATGTAGGGGTCATAGCTGGCTCTATAGGCAAAAGAGGAAATGCCAATCCTAGGTGTTTGTCTGAGCTAAGTTTGGTTGAAGTTTGGACTGCTCTGAAAGAGTGTTGGGCAATTCCTATTGTGTCTTAATGGCTTTGTCCTGTTTTGGATCTTGAGTGAGGGCTAATCCCATCATTCTGCTTTTGTTCAGACTTTGCTGCAGGGAGTTTCAAAATATCCTGTCTTGAATGGATTTCTGCCTGCAGTATTTGCTTTGCCTATGAATAGAGCTATCTAGTTCTCAATAAGCTCTTTATCTCTTAAGTGCTGACATCTGCTGTGGGCTATTAAGGAAAGTGGAGGGTTGCTTTCTGCGTCTAAAAAAAACATGATTTTCCATTTCTCCCTTGGGGAAATATAATATTCTGCCCTTTTTAATATTCCTCAAAATATTTCATTCTTCTAGGAGGGGGGTAGGTGCACTCTACACTCTGTTCACCCTTCTGTGCTCTGGTTCTCCTCTGTGGTTTCCACATTACAGAAAATGTGAAAACCCTCCTCTGCCTGACTTTCACATATAGTCTTCCTATCTTGCTGTGAAAGGAAGAGCACACTGAAGCTCTCAAAACTCGAAAATGGCCATTTTCGTGGCTCTTTAGAGGCATGGGGTTAGAAAGAGTCAGCCTGGTTTGAGTTCAAGATATGAAAAGGACATGATTTAATGTGCACTTTGAAAATCAAGGGGAAAGCAATTTGATTTGACCTTCTTGGAGATTTCATTTGGGGGGGGAGAAAAACCCAATTTGCCCATCAAGTATAATGGGAACACATCAAAATGCCTGCTGCAGCTTCTTCGTTTGGGGGTAGAATGGGATGAAAATAACAGGGATGATAAACTCTTTAGAGAACGTTAGCCCTGCCAAGTCTTAATAAGATAGCTGCAAGGGCTTTATTGCAATAAACATTTGAAGCATTCCCCCTGCACCTCTTTTAAGGCAGAAATGCCAGGCAGGCACAACAGCCTCCAAATTACACAATGAAGAGCCTCAGTTGTGCTGCATCAGTGTGGCAAGTGGCCTCTCCCAACTTAGAAAATGAGATTTTGCAGGAGGAGGTTAAAAGTCCTTCTTCCACTACCAAGAGGTTAATGAGGTGATAAGGTTCCTTGAGCCAACTTGCAAAGTCAGAGAGCCCAGAGAGTTCTCCCACTTACGACCGTCACAGCACACCACAGTCGTGTGATGGAAATTTGGTTGCTTGAGAACCAGCATATATTTACGATGGTTGCAGAATCCCAGGGCCGTGTGATCGCCATTTGCAACCAGAGGAGTCAATGGGGAGAAGCCAGATTTCTTTAGTGACCATATGATTCACTTAACAACTGTAATAAGTTGCTTAACAACCGTGGACAAAAAAAAATCAGGCGTGACTCATTTAGCCTTACTTAGCAATAGAAATTCTGGTGCCAACTGTGGTCATAAGTCAAGGACCACTGCGGTAGTACAATGTTTGAACAACATGTGCATTATTTCTAGTGCTAAAAAGCAGTGAATCATGGAGGCCTGGTTTTCTTCAGTGCCTTAAATTGGAAGATTATTCCATTCAGAAACCTCTCTCTATGGGGTCAGTCAATTGAATCAAACCAGAGTTGAAAGGCACAGTATAAGAGAGTTGGAAGGGACCTTGGAGGTCTTCTAGTCCAACCCCCTGCTCAGGCAGGCAGGCCTACATTATTTCAGACAAATGGTTGTCCAATCTATTCTTAAAAAACTTCCAGTGTTGGAGCATTCACAACTTCTGGAGGCAGGTTGTTCCACTGGTTAATTGTTCTGTCAGGAAATTTATCTGTAGTTCTAGGTTGCTTCTCTCCTTGATGAGTTTCTGCCACAATGTCCTACCTGTCAATGACTACTTCAGCTTCAACCACAACAATACACGAGCACACAATAGAAACAAACTTAATGTAAACCGCTCCAAACTCGACTGCAGAAAATAGGAATTAAGCAACATAGTCTGACCTCACCCCATTCCTAAGAGGTCTGTAAGGTGCGTGCATAAGCGTGCCTACCGTCCCTGTCCTACTGTCCTATTGTCCTCATCTATCTGTATTCACTTTGATTATGTTTATGTTTATAACTATACCTGCTATCTTGTACATGTTTGACAAATAAATAAATAAATAAATAAAGTTTCCATCCATTATTCCTTGTCTGGCCTTCAGGTGCTTTGGAGAATAGATTGACCCCCTCTTCTTTGTGGCAGCCCCTCAGATATTAGAACACTGTTATCATGTCACTCCTAGTCCTTCTTTTCATTAAAAAGAACTAGGGATGACATGATAGCAGTGTTCCAATATCTAAGGTCGTCTATTCCAGCCCCCCCTCCCCCGCCACATAGTGCTATCTTGACTAAAACAGTTCTGACAATGACCATCTAACTTCTATTTGAAAAATTTTTAAGGAAAGCAGAGCTCGGTATTTCACGTGGCATCCCATTCAACTGGCTGACAGCTTGTATAGTTGGGACCTTCGTTCTGATGACTAACCTCCTTACTTGTAATTTTAACCTATTGATTTTAGCCCTACCCTCCGGGACAAGAGAATAAGGTCGTTTTCTCTCCCGTGTGACTACAGACAACACTTTGGATACTTGAAAACTGCTGTCATACCTCCCCTCAATCAGATCTTCTCCAGGATAAATGTACCCAGACCCCTTAATCTTTCTAGATAAGCCTTGGTTTCTACGCCATCTTTGTAGCCTCTCTGAACATGCTCCAATTTGTAACGATCCCTTTTGAACTGTAGTGTCCAGAACTAGAATCCAAAAGGGGTCTGACCGGGGTTAAAACAGAGTGGAACAACTCCCTTCCATAATTTGGACCCTGCGCTTCTGTTCATGCACTCTAAGATAGCATTAGCCTTCTTAGTAGCTGCATCATATCCAGAGGTGGTATTCAGCCGGTTCGGACCGGTTCAGGCAAACCGGTAATAGCGACCTGCCCCGGCGCTATCCTGTCCTATTTAGGCACGTTTTCAAGCCGTGTGCATACGTGCAAGCCGTGCACGTGAGCAAAGCGCATGCGCAGTAGGCAGTGCACATGCGTGGAAGGGGCACATGCATGCGCATGCTCCCATTTGCAAACCGGTAGGGAAAGTAAGTGACTACCACCACTGATCCTACTATGATTTATGTTGACTGCTTCTTTTTGCTCCCTACCTTGTTTTTTAGCTCAGCTGATTCACGCGGCAGAGCAGATTGCCGTGCCTCAGCTGAGCTAAACAACAGCTCAGCTCACCAGTGCTGACACCGAGGGCAGCCTTTGAGTGCTGCGCGCGTGTGCATGCGCAAAACGCACTCTCATAGAACTGGTAGGAAAAGATTTGGAATCCCACCACTGAAATATCGTTGGCTCAAGTTTAACTAGAAGTTGGACAAGACACACAGATCCCTTTCAAACGTACTGCTTCCAAGCCAGGTCTCCCCAATTTGATACTGATATATATTTTTCTACCCAAATGTAGACTATCGTGATGTGGGAAGCCACACACCCCTCTCCTAAAAGAATGAAATATTTTGAGGAATATTAAAAAAAAGGCAGAATATTATATTTCCCTAAATGAGAAATGGAAAAACATGGGTTTTTTTTTAGAGGCAGGAAGCAGAGTCAGTCTTTCTTTTTCTTTTTTTTAAAATATTTTTTTATTTTTTAAAACAACAAAACGTAACAAACATCCACACACAAACATATTTTCCCTTTTTACAACAGTTTCGTAACGGTAGTATTCTATTATTTACATTTTTTCCCCTTTTTAATCTTCTTTAAATATATTTTTCTTGTCCCATTGTCCTTTGTTTCTGTCTTTATTTCTTCTTTCTTAATAGCCCCCAGCAGATATTTTGTGCCCATTAAGAAAGATTGGGCCAGTCTATTCAGAACACCAGCCCCAGTCTCCCTGCCCCCAAGCAGAAACTGAGGAAGCCACCTTTTAGAAATGCAGATTTGGTCATCCATTCAATACAGGCTATTTTGAAAAAAAGGCAGAATGTTAGAACAGGAGTGTCAAACTCAAGGCCCGGGGGCTGGATCCGGCCCACGGGGTGCTTAGATCTGGCCCACGGGGCCACCCTGGAAACAGCCAAGGACCGGCCCATGGTGCCTCTGCCAGCAAAAACGGAGCTCGAGAGGGCCCCCTGTAGTCCTCCCTGAGCTCCGTTTTTGCTGGCAGAGGGTTGCAGGAGGTCATCACAGCCGGAAGCGGAGCTCGGGAGCCCGTTTTCACTGGCAGAGCACTTGGGCCACCACAGGCACCCCCAACATGAGTGATGTGAAGCTGGCCATGCCCACCCTGGCTATGCCCCCCCCCCGAGGTCAAACACAACCCTGATGCGGCCCTCAATGAAACCGAGTTTGACACCCCTGGATTAGAAGCAGCCCAGAGCAGCCCAGAGCCCCTTCATTGCACCACCCCCAGAGCAGTCCAAACTTCACCTGGGACTCAGATAAACAATAAGCCAGAGGTTAACCAGATTAGCTCAGACAAGCACTTAGGATTTGAATTTCCTCTTTTGCCTATAGAGCCAGCTATGACCCCTACATAATCCCTGCATGGCCCCATGGGAGTCTGACAACAGCCAATAGAAGATATGTCCTTGCACAGGAACAGGAAGCTCATGTGCAAAGCCCAAGAGAAGGTATAAAAGCCACCCACTCTCAACTCCATGTGGTCAGCTGCACCAGAACCATGTGCTTGGTGGTTCTGCTTCATCACTAAACCATCTTTCCAATCAGCCTCCAGCCTCCATTTTGTCTCACAGTATGAAATGCCACCTTTGCGCTGGTCACTAAAATGATCATGTTCCTCTGTCATCTTCCTACCTCATCCCAAGAGAGGCACCTCCTGGTTTTAGTTGAGTAGGCAATAAAGGAGAATATTTGTAGTTCAGGGTTGAAAAGAGGGGTCCTTGGTGCTCTCTTGAGCTTGGCTGTTTTCTTGCAGATGTTTCATTACCAAACTAGGTAACATCATCAGTGCAGTTGAGTAGCTGGGATGATCTTCGCAACTTGGGGGAATCCTGCTCGGAGTGTGTACTCTTGGCATGCACTTCCGGAGTCTTTGTTCTTTGTTCTTCGCTTATCCCTCCCAGGAACACCTGCCCTCTCCTCACCATGATGGGGTCGCACAGCAGGACTTGAGGGAAGGAGAAATTGCAAGGCCAATTTCAGCCAAGCCTTCCTTGCAGCAAGAAAGCATAACATCGACCTACCCAGAAGCTCCACCGCAGTCACGTCTCTGATTGAAATCAGTTCAGCATCTCTCTTCTTCTTCTTCTTTTTCCCATATCAAGAGGTCTGCAGAGCATGGTTAGAAAAAGTCAGCATTTTGTCAGCAAGTGGCTGAGACAGGGCAATCCAATCTCTTGCAAAAGAGGTCCTCCATCTTGACCAGGGGTGTCAAACTCGATTTCATTGAGGGCTGCGTCAGGGTTGTGTTTGACCTCAGAGAGCCAGGGTGGGTGTGGCCAGGGTGGGCATGGCCAACTCGACATCACTCGTGTTGGGGGCACCTGTGGTGGCCAAGTGCTAAGGCAGGACTTCCCTCAGACCCTCCCTCCCTCTCATTATGATCTCCTTCCTTCCTTCCTTCCTTCCTTCCTTCCTTCCTTCCTTCCTTCCTTCCTTCCTTCCTTCCTTCCTTCCTTCCTTCCTTCCTTCCTTCCTTCCTTCCTTCCTTCCTTCCTTCCTTCCTTCCTTCCTTCCCTTCTTTTTCCTTCCCTCTTCATTCTCCTTTCTTCTTCCTTCCCCTCTTTCCTTATTTTTCCTTCCTTGGCAGAGGGCTGCAGGAGGCTGTCGCGGCTGAAAATGGGGCCTGTGAGGGCCGTGCACACACACCCAAGCTCCATTTTTGTTGGCAGAGGCACCATGGGCCGATCCTTTGCTGTTTCCAGGGCGGCCCCGGGGGCCAGATCTAAGCACCCCGCGGCCCAGATCCGGCCCTCAGGCCTTGAGTTTGACACCCCTGATCCTGACTGTTTTGACCATTCCCTGCAGACACCCCAGCTCAGGTCATGGGCTTTGGGTTGGAAACTGCACCATGGCCTTCCCGGATGCGCTAGGCCTGTAATTCCCCAAACCACGCAATTGCAGGATGTTAAATGGAAAGAAGCCTGTTTTGCACAATGCACACACGCTTGTATTTTGGGTTCGGCTTCTCACCTTTCTGCAGGCTCTTACTGGAATGTTTTTTTTTTCTCTGTCCCAAGAGGACCCTCGCCAAGCCACAGTGACACCTGCTAGAGAATTGACAGAGTCTAATTTCCATGGTTCACAGCTTATGAAGAGTGAGATTTTAACACCATTAGCAGAAACATCTTAGCACCACATGTTCGGTGGCTGTGTATTGCCTGGGAGACCTAACACTTCCACTGCTAAGGCACTTTAAAATTAGCGATGGTGTGAACCTCTTGGCACTTGGGTGTGTGTGTGTGTGTGAAAGTTTGCGCAATCTCCCTGGTTCCTTAAAGTGCATTCACTGCTGAGCGGGCAACCTGCACCCCAAGGTTGCACGTATCCCCCGAGCCTCCTTCGTGCACTCCCCAGAACATCTCTGATCATGATTCCTGGAAAGTGATCGGCCAGTTTGAGGTGGGGAATAGTACAGAATGATGGTGCAAATCCTAAAATAGGCACATCGCAGTTCCAAAATAAAGCCGTCAGCCCTGTCCGCCTCTGTCGTGTAGCTCCAGCCATGTTCATAACACACACCCTCCCCTCCAAAAATATCAAGCACAGCCATTTGCCATCCACTTGGATTTGGGGCTCTCCCCCCTTCACCAGATTTGCGATTTAAACAACAAATAGATCTTTCACGGGTAAAGGAAAAGTTTCCTCTCCTCTGTGCTCCAAACCACAATGTCAGAGGTGGGTTCCTCCCGGTTCGCACCGGTTCGCCTGAACCGGTAGCGACCCATCGGTGACATCACGGTGACGTCACGATACTGGTTCTGTCAGTGCCGGTCCGTGGGCGCCACCATCTTTTTTTTGGAAAAAAAAATTTTGGGAATTTTTTTCTGGGTTTTTTTTTCTTCTGCGCATGCGCAGAAGCCGAGTTTCCAGCACTGCGCATGCGTCACCATCTTGTTTTCGGCTTTGGATTTTTTGGGATTTTTTGGCACTGTGCATGCGCCCACGTGGCACGCCCACGCGGCGCGGGAGGAAGCGAACCGGCAGCGAGGTAAGTTAGAACCCACCCCTGCACAATGTCTATCTACTTCCCCCTCCCTTCCCCCTCTCATAGTTCGTGGCAACTATGAGGTAGCAAAAGATGGCTTCAGCCAGGTTCACTTCAGAGTTGACACGCAGCTTTTCTCTGCCCCACAGAGAATGAGGAACCTTACAGGGGTGCAAAATTACATCCCCTGACACCACCACATAGATCAAGGGTATCAAACTCAAGGCCCACAGGCCAGATCCGGCCCGTGATGTGGTCAGATCCGGCCTGCGGGACCATCCTGGAAAATGTAAGGGGCTGGCCTGCATGGGGCAATGGTCATGTCCATCGACTCCTCTCTGCACTAACTGTCTCCAACCTGGTGCCTTCCTGATGTATAGGACTGCAATTGTTGTGGCCTGCCAACAGCCAGCGGAACTGGTGGCAGACATGGACAGTGAGGAGGTTGGGGAGGAACATGGGCCAGTCCTGGAGTCTGAGGAAGGCTCTCATGAGTGCTCTGCGTCGTAGGCAGAGATGGGGCCAGGGCCGTCGACAGTTATCAGCTACCTTCGGAGTTGGAGATAAGTGGGGCTGAAGAACAGCTGGAGCCTGTTCCTGATGTGCGCATGCGCAGAGCTGTCAGGAGAAGGGAACAATTAAGGAACAGAGGTCGACTCAGGAGTAAAGGCAAAAGGGGACCCTGAATGGCCCCTCCCATAGGAAATAAATAGGAGCGAAAGGGGAGTGGTGTTTGCAGGAGACAATTAGTTCATTATTCGTGTGAAGATTGGCTTATCTGAGAGACTCCTTGCCAAGTATTTCCTTGTCACCATTGCGTCAAGAAGCTATCGACCTGGCAACTATCCAAGGACTGATAAGGTCTGTGTTTGCAATTCACCCTTGAAAGACTGTTTGCCGGGACTTTGCTGGATGTGAATGCTAGGAATTCACATTAGCCCAGTAAAAAGGGTTTTCTTCTGGGACAAGGAAACTGTTTCATGATTTGGTGAAGCCTAGGTCAGAACAGCAACCTCCATCATGCCCAACTATCACAGGTGTTTCCAAACTGGAACCACACTGGGTTCCTTGTTGCTGCTTCTCAATCTTTCAGAAGCAATCCCATCACTCTATCCTGCTCAACCCCTTCATTGATTCCTGAGAGGTAATTGACTTATGTCCAGCCGTGATCAGGTCAAATTATGCTTATTTGTGGGATGACTTCATGTGTCCATTGAAAAGTGCAATGAGGCACCATTGTACTAAGCAAGGAGGGGTGGAAAAATGATTTAAATGGTCAGGAACAGCTGACTGAACTCCTGTTGGCTTTGATTCCGAGGAAATTTCTGTTAGGAAGTTTCTCCTTAGTTCCAGGTTGCTTCTCTCCTTGATTAGTTTCCATCCATTGTTTCTTGTTTTGCCTTCTGGTGCTTTGGAGAATAAGTTGACCCCTCTCTTCTTTGTGGCAGCCCCTCAAATAGTGGAATACTGCTATCAGGTCCCCCCTTGTCCTTCTTTTCTCTAGACTAGCCATGCCCAGTTCCTGCAACCGTTCTTCATCTGTTTTTGTCTCCAGGCCTTTAATCATCTTAGTTGCTCTTCTTTGCCCTTTTTACAAAGTCTCAACATCTTTTTTGTAATGTGGTGACCAAAACTGGATGCAGCATTCCAGATGTGGCCTTACTAAGGCTTTATAAAGCGGTACTGATACTTTGTGTGATTTTTATTCTATGCCTCTGTTTTGACGAATCAATCTTCTTGCTTCATCCACTGTGGCGTTTGATAGTTAATTATTGAGGTGGGTGTCTCACTTTTCTCCAGAAACTCATGCTAGTGGGTGTCGACCTCTGGCCTCCATATTAATCCACGCAAGAGTGGAAATAAAACACGGGACTTTGTTCCTGTCTATGACATTGGCTTCAAGGCTATTATATGCACAGAGATGGAAAGGGGAGTATAAAACCCACAATGGAAGAATGAATTTTGAAACTAATGGAGCTAGCTGAGATGGGCAAAATGGACTACTTTGATTAGAGGCAATAATTTGACTAAATTCCTAGAAGCTTGGAGACCATTGTTAGATCTCCTACAGGAAAAAGAGAAAAATGAAGTTTGGGATTTGAGGATTAGAGCTGATTTGATTAGAGAAATATTGTGGATTGTTAAATATATGGTGATGGGTTATTTATAGTTAATAACTTATTATGTGTTAAAATAAAGTTAAACTAAGAATAACTGAGTATTGTTTTCTTTGAAAGTTGAGTATTACCATTTCAAAGGTTTTTAAGCATTGATATTATTCATTTAAACTTAGAGAAAGATGACTTACTTGTCTTTGTACTGGAAAATCCAAAGGTCACCTTTCTTATGTATTTATTTTATTTGGTCACTTTTTAGCTTTAACCTTCTATCCTCTTCCTTCTTTTCATTTTATGTTAGTTTGTAATGGATTGTAAAAATGGGTACACACAAACACACACACACACACACACACACACACACACACACACAAATCAATGTATGAAATACCTGTGAAGCCCCTACAGCAAAGCAGGACCAGGCAAACAAGAATCATATCAAACTTGTATCATGGAATCTCTTAACCTCTTCTATGTAACAATATTATTATCATTCTATATAATACTACAGTCATGTCAGGAGCACCAAAGCACTTCCCGGTTGAAAGGATTAGCCGGTTGTGACCAGTGGAGTTTACTGGGCTTTAGGGGCGTGCATAAGCGCACCAGCGTGCCTACCATCCCTGTCCTACTGTCCTATTGTCTTCATCTATCTGTATTCACTTTGATTATGTTTGTGATTATACCTATACCTGCTATCTTGTACATGTTTGACAAATAAATAAAATAAAATAAATAAAATAAATAAATAGATTTGGGATTTTATTTCTATAAGCCGCCCAGACTCACTGTGAGTGAGTTGGGTGGCCATATAAAGATAGATAGATGATAGATAGATGATAGATAGATTAGATAGATAGATAGATAGGTAGATAGATAGATAGATAGATAGAAAGATAGATAGATAGATATATGGATAGGTAGATAGATAGATGTATGATGGATGGAT
>QLTV01012192.1:983273-994359 GCA_003457575.1 Thermophis baileyi
AGATAGATAGATAGATAGATAGATAGATAGATAGATAGATAGATAGATAGATAGATAGATAGATAGATAGATAGATAGATAGATAGATAGATAGATAGAGATAGATAGATAGATGATAGATTAGATGAGAGAAAGAGAGAGGATTAAGGCAGGATCTCTAAGTGTTCCGTGACCCTCTTTTTCCCAAGTGCTAAAACTGAAAGACCCACTTTCTTTTTGTTGTGGACCACCAGCTGCCAGTGGAGCTGGCGGCAGACTCGGACAATGAGGAGGTTGGGGAGGAACTTGGGCCAGTGCTGGAGTCTGGGGAAGGCTCTGATGGATGCTCTGTGTCGGATGCAGAGATAGAGCCAGGGCCGTCTGACATTTCCCAGCCACCGGAGAGGCAGCTGCCTATGGAAGCTGATATGAGTGAGGAGGAAGAACAGCTGGGGCCTGTTCCAGATGTGCATATGCGCAGAGCTGTTAGGAGAGGAGAACAACTGAGGACAAGGAGTCGACTCGGGAAGCAAGGCATACGTGGACGCTGAATGGCCCCTCCCTGGCTGGGGAAAAATAGAAGGAAAGGGAAGTGGTGGACGTAGGAGACAACAGTTCGGATTTCTGAAGATTTTGCTCATTGTGTTTCGTGCCACAGAGACTGCTTGCCAGAACTTAATTTGCAGCCTTTCGGCTGGGAGCTCACGGCCTGGCAATTATCGCAAGAAACTGATAATGTCTGTACTGCAGTTAACTCCTTGAAGGACTCTTGCCTGGACTTTTTGGTGTGTGAATGCCATTAATTCACAAGAGGTAAATAAAGAGGGTTTTTCCGTGACAAGGAGTCTGTTTCTTGCTTCTGCTAAGGCTGGGTCAGAACACTTTTTTCCAGATAAGCCAGCTTTGAATCATCCTTTTTTATTTTAGGAAGAAATAGTTCACAAATACTTTCTTTTGGGGCCCCTGCCCACCAAACCAATTGCCTGCCCTGCCCTGAAATAAAGTGGGAGCCTAGCACAACACAAAGGCAAATACATAAATAAATAAATATCAGATCCAATCAAAGTTTCCTGACTTTCTGCTTCAGACATAAGGAAACTGACATTTTCATGGTTAGACAAGCCTCCTGATTAGAGAGGATGTTGTACAATTAAATGCATGGCCTCCTTTCCTTTGAATGCGTTCTCCAGTTGGGATCAAAGGACTATGAATAAGGATTCCCAAGTGTAGAAAACAAGACGATTTGCAGAAATATTCTCCCGGTTGTACATACTTTTTTTTTTCACATGAGCTCAACCAAAGAAATCTAAAGGAAGTGAGTTGTTTTATTCACGGCTGGGCAGGTGGATGTTTTCATTAATTGTGCCTCCGGGATTGTCCTGCTTTGTGTTAGTGCCATGCACTCAAAAAAAAAAAAAGGATTTTGGGCTCTGATGGTGCCATCGTGGCTTCCCAAAGAAGAGGGGGTCAGCTTATTCTCCAAAGCACATGAAGGCAGGACAAGAAGCAACAGATGGAAAGTAATCAAGGAGAGAAGCAACTTGGAACTAAGGAGAAATTTCCTGACAGTGACAACAATTAACCAGTGGAACAGCTTGCCACCAGAAGTTGTGAATTCTCCAACACTGTAAGTTTTTAAGAAGAGATTGGACAACCATTTGTCTGAAATGGTATAGGGTTTCCTGCCTGAGCAGGGGGTTAGACTAGAAGACCTCCAAGGTCCCTTCCACCTCTGTTATTCTAGTCTATCTTGACCTTGATTCTCCCCTCCTCCTCCGAAGATCCTCCTGCCCATTTCCACAGGGTTTTTTTGAAGATCCAAGGATACACTACAGATTGTGTAATTAATCATATTCTCTGCAAAGCAAGTGAGAAAACCCAAGCAGCTTCTTCTCCTGAAACACTTGTCTTCTCTATATGTTTAATCTTGTTATCATTAGCAGTCCCCCCTAAGCTTAAAAGATTGAGAAAATATGTGATTGGCTGCAGGGGTAGGTTCCAACTTACCTCGCTACCGGTTCGCTCCCTCCCGCGCCGCGTGGGCGTGCCTCATGGGCATGCGCAGTAACAAAAAATTCCCCTCCCCCCAAAAAAACAAAGCCAAAAAAAAGATGGCGACCACATGCACAGTGCCGGAAGTCGGCTTCTGTGCATGCTCAGAAGGAAAAAATAAATTTAAAAAAATTCCAAAAAAATTCCAAAAAAATTCAAAAAAAATGGCGGCCCCCACGGACAGGCACCGACTGATCCGGTTTGGTGATGTCATCGTGACGTCACCAGCGAGTCGCTACCGGTTCGGGCAAACCGGTCCGAACCGGGAGGAACCCACTCCTGGTTGGCTGCCCTGATTCCTTGGATTCTGTTTTTAAGCAGTAGGTGTTGTACTATTTGGCACCGAAACGTGTCTGGATACATCTTTGGATAAAACACCTCTCCTTACCCAAATAGTTTTTAGTGCCTCTTACAGCCGTTTTCTGATGCAGTTCAGTGGTGAGAAATGTAAGCTCCTGCGTTTAGTAGGAAGACCCTGAAGTGCAGGTGCAAGATAGCAGTGGTACTCCCAAGCATCCTGGGTAGACCAAGATTAAACATGAGTCAACCATGTGATGCAGCTGCCAAGAAAGCCAATACAGTTTTGGGCTGTATCAAGAAGAGCCGTGGTGGTGCAGTAGTTAGAATGCAGTATTGCAGGCTAATTCTGCTGACTGCCAGCAGTTTGATCCTGACTAGCTCAAGGCTGACTCAGCCTTCCATCCCATAAAATAAGAACCTAGATTGTTGGGGGCAATAGGCTGACATAAACCCATTAGAGAGGGCTGTAAAGCACTGTGAAGCGGTATATAAGTCTAAGTGCTATTGCTATTGCCCTAACAAAAAACCTTCCTTCCTTCCTTCCTTCCTTCCTTCCTTCCTTCCTTCCTTCCTTCCTTCCTTCCTTTCTTTCTTCCTTCCTTCCTTCCTTCCTTCCTGTACCATGGTTAGAATGCAGTATTGCAGGCTAATTCTGCTGACTGCCAGCAGTTCGATCAAGCTTGACTCAGCCCTCTGAGGTCGGTAAAATGAGGATCCATATTGTTGAAGGAAGATGTTGACTCTGTAAACCGCTTAGAGAGGGCTGGAAGGCACTATGAAGCGGTATATACAGTAAGTCTAAGTGCTATTGCTATTGCTACTTCGAAAGAAATTGTGAAAGCAAGCACTTTCTTCAACTTCTGGCAAAAGTTTCTGAGCAAAAAGCAGAGCCATGTTCAGTCTGCCATAAAGAGCCATGGTGGCGCAGTGGTTAGAATACAGCATTGCAGGCTAATTCTACCAACTGCCAGCAGTTCGATTCTGAGCAGCTCAAGGTTGACTCAGCCTTCCATCCTTCCAAGATCAGTAAACTGAGGACCCAGATTGTTGGGGGCAAGAGGCTGACTCTGTAAAAGACTTAAAGAGGGCTGTAAAGCATTGTGAAGTGGTATATAAGTCTAAGTGCTATTGCTATCTGCTAAGATTGTTACGAAGGTAAAACTATCCTCTAACTTGAGGCTTATTCTCAGTGATTTCAGAGGGCTTGTTTCTGAATTAACACATATAGTGAATAAAACTCCTTAGAAGAATTGGTATTGTCAAAATTAATAGACTGATGCCATAACAATGCTTTTGGTTAGGATAAAACTAGTACAACTGGACTTGCAATACTGGATAAAGGGGAAGATAGATGGGAAGTCTCCTTGTGACTTTTGTGCACAATGTCTCACACTGCGATATAATGGTAGTCCTCAACTAATAACTAGTTGCTCATCCTTCCCAGATCGGTAAAATGAGGACCCAGATTGTTGGGGGCAAGAGGCTGACTCTGTAAAAGACTTAGAGAGGGCTGTAAAGCACTGTGAAGCTGCATATAAGTCTAAGTGTGATTGCTATCAAAGAGAGGTATGTTGTCAAGATTGCAGGAAGTGATAGCTCCACTCTATTCCAGACCACCCTGGAATACCAAGCCCAGTTCTGGTCACCACAATACAAAAAAGATGCTGAAGTACCAGAAAGAGTGTGGAGAAGAGCAACAAAGAGGATTGAGGGACTTGTAGGCTATATTCTCTAGAAAGTGGTTAAAGAAACTGGGTATGTTTGGCCCAAAGAAGAGAAGACTCAAGAGAGACGTGCTATAGCAACCTTGTGATACCTGAAGTCCCAGAGAAGTCCCAGAGAAGAAGGAGTGCATTTATTCTCCCTAGCACCCAAGGGTAAAAACAGGAAGCAATGGGCAGAAACTCATCAGAGGAAGATCCAAATTCAAAATAAGGGGGAATTTGTTGACTGTGAGAGCTATGTAGCAGGGAACAAGCTGCCTTCTGGAGGCCTTCATGGGGGCTCCATCACTGAAGGTTTTCAAGAAAAATTCTAGCCATTTTTCCAGGATGGTATAAGGAACCCTGCCTTGGAGTGGAAGATTTCCAAGCCCCTTCCCACTCAAGGATTTGATGATTTGCTTCAGGGGTGGGTTCCACTTACCTTCCCCACCGGTTTGCATCGCGACGTTTTGCGCTTCCGCACATGCTCAGTAGCTGCGATCAGCCCGAAACACAGCTGAGGAGCTGATCAGCTGTGCTTCGGGCAAGGAATAAAGGTCAGTATAAACCCAGGGGCGGGCGGGCGGGCGGGAGGGCCCTTCTTCAAGCAGCAGAACAGGAAAAACCTTCCAAACAGTAAAAAATTTGCAAAAAAATTCACAAAAAAGATGGCGGCGCCCACGGACCGGCACCAACCGAACCGGATCCGTGACGTCACCAGCGGGTCGCTAACAGTTCGGGTGATCCAGTCCGAACCGGGAGGAACCCACCCCTGATTTGCTTCCCTTCTCTGAGTTCAAACTGCTCCGAACCCCTTTCCTCAATTGCTTAGCTCTCTGGCAAGGAAGCAGTGGCTTCTGGGAGTCTTTTACAGTGGGGCCAGGGGCAGACGAGCCCTTCCCTCACTCATTTCTTTTGGGCCGGACTTTAAACAGCCTCTCAGTCCCCCAGGGAACAGGCAAAGGGTCCTTTCTTGGAGGAGCTGCCATCTTCTTGTGGCCTCAGGCAGACAGAGAGAGTTGGGGCTCCCAAGTTCATTGCTTGGGAGAGAATGCTGAAACACTGCAGCATCCTGGGAGGAAAGAGGGGAAAAAAGGCAGCCCCCTTGCTCCTTCCACTAGGCTTGCTTACATTTCAATGGTTCTTTGCACTGAGCTAAGTGGGGTGGATGCGGGTGACTCCTCAGAAGAGAGACGGCCAGAAACATCCCAGCTCCATCGGCTAGACTGAGAAGCAGTGGTGAAATCTAAAAAATTTTTCCTACTGGATCTGTGGGCGTGGCTTGATGGGCGTGGCTTGGTTGGGGTCATGTGACCGGGTGGGCGTGGCTATGTAGTCATGTGACTGGGGGGGTCAAAAGACAGAAACTCACTTTAACAATGTCCTGCTGGAGCAGGGGGTTGGACTAGATGACCTCCAGGTCCCTTCCAGCCATGGATTGCTGTGCTCTTTCAAGGTATCCTCTGAAGCTGCGTCTAATGCCAGGTTTGTGGTCCTTCCTTCCTCTCCTTTTTCCCTCCCTCCCTCCCTCCCTCTTTCTTTATTGTTCTTTCTTTCTTTCTCCCCTCTTTCTTTTTTTTTTTTTTTTTTTTTTCTCCCCCCCCCCCCCCTTTTTTTCTGTTTTCTTTCTTTCTTTCTTTCTTTCTTTCTTTCTTTCTTTCTTTCTTTCTTTCTTTCTTTCTTTCTTTCTTTTCTTTCTTTCTCAGCACCCCACCACCCACCGTTTTTGGCCTAGCAGGCTTCAGGGAAGCCTCCCTGAACTTACCTGGGAGCAAAAACGGGCCGCGCAGGGACTCCTGGAAGGGGCAGGGCGGGCGAGGGAGGGGCCAGACAGAGATGATATAGTCATGATATTCATATATTATGAACTAGTCATAATTTCCACCACCGGTTCAGGAGAACCGGTCAGAACCGGCAGCATTTCACCTCTGCTGAGAAGTCCAAACAGCCCCAGGACAAAAGCAGCGGCAACCCCATCTGTATTTCTTCTGCTACAAAAACTACAGCTTTGTCCACGATGGCGAGGCAAGCTTGAGTCCAAGGAGACGTGACTCTTTTACACGTAAATAGTATCCAGGTGGCATTGATAAGAGACATAACAATATAAAGATAAAAAGCAAATAGATAACGGGAGAGGAGAACCGAACTTTGGGGCATACCCAATTAATATGCGATGACCAAGCAAGTCATTCATCAGTTCAGACGAATGCAGATGAAATCATTTGCATGCACAAAGGGTGCCACAAAACCTGTGTCACTCTTGTGCTGTAGGAGATGGAAGGCAACCATTAGCCACCAGAGCAACTCTGAAGATGAAAAAGCTTTTCTGGAACCTCTGAATCTCATCGCCGCTTGGCAGAAAGAACTACCTGTCAATATTCTGCACGCATTAAGGGGGATTGAAGAATTTGGGGCTAATGCCCGACGGAGATAATGCACTAATCACATTATTTAACCCGCACAATCCTTCCTAATCTACTTATGCTAGTGCCAAATGTGAGGACAGCAAGAAAAGCCGGACGCAACTGGCCTTGGGCCATTGCAGACCAGATCTGTGCCCTGCGTATTTTTCTGTCGGATTCTCTTTCAAATTGACGAAGGAATTTGCTCTCAAAATTCCTTTCAAAGGAGAAGAAAACCTGAAAAATTCCCCAGGATCAAGGAATGGGTTGGATGTGAGTGTCCTTCCTGTGCCCTTCTCGCTCGGCTGGCCTGCAATCTCCCTTTCAGCTCTGGATTCCATTCAATCCCAAGGAGGTGCTTCAGGAGGGAAGTTCTTCAGGGGGAAGATTTTCCAGATTCCGAGATAGGGTGTGCTGCCCAGCCCCATGGGCATGCTTTAGGTCCCCTTTGGGACTCGGTGTCTTTTGCTGAAGACTTCTCTTTCAGGTGGCTCACTGTGATGACCTGGGACAAGGCACGAAGGCAACACAGCCAGCTGATCGTTCAAACTCCCTTTATTGCTCCAAATTTCCCCCAAATGCTCCCACGTTTATGACAAGTCCCAGAGGAAAGCACTCACACACACAGCAGCAGCATCCTCTGGCTGCGAGTAATCCAGCAAAACGCTGTTTCAAAGCAAGAAGTCCAGTGAGACAAAGGAACAAAGCAATGAGTCCACGAAACAAGGAATAAGGCAATGAGTCCACGAAGCAAGGAACAAGACAATGAGTCCACGAAGCAAGGAATAAAGCAAGAAGTCCTGCAAACTCCAGATGTCGGCAACAGCACATAAAACTCCACAAATTCAGCATTTGTTCCCAACACACTCCCCTCCCCACAGGGTCTCCTTAAGTCTCAGTCCCCAGGTGTGCCTTGTGAAAAGAGGTGGGGCGCTCTCCTCCCAAGTCATCGAGTCAACCTGTGCTGTTCCTGCCTTCTCTCCACTCTCCGTGCTCGAGGATCAGGAGGGGGTGGTCCTTGCTCATCACCTGAGCTCCGTTGCTCTTCATCTCCACTGTCTGCCCTCTCTCGGTCATCCTGCCCCTGTTCCTCCCTGCTGGCAAGCCGTCCCAAGCCTGAGAGTCCCAGGGCTGCCTCGTCCTACTCCTCCCCGTGTTCCTCCGAAGCCAACGAGGCCACCCCCTTGACTTCCATCGGCTCCTCCTCCTTCAAGGATTCAGGCTCCAACAGGGGCATGACACTCACCCTATGGAACATCCTCCACCAGTGGTCCAGGTAGCCTGACCCTGCTGGCCTTCTGGAAGGCCTTGAAAACCTGGCTTTTCCCCCCACCTGTTGGGGGCCAGGATGTTGGTAGAGCCCAGCATGTATAGGTATGTGGAAGGGGCCTGGATTAGGATTTGTCAGCTCATAATCATGTTTTAAGTCTTCTTGTCTGCCACTCACAGTTGCACTGATTAAGATGGGTGGCCATATAAATTTATTAATAAATAAATAAATAAATTGGGGGTAGCCAGGGAGGCTGTTGAGGGATGGAAAGGCTTGTCATGGAAAACAAGCACAGCAGCAGAAGCAGTGGTGGGTTGCTACCAGTTCGCCCTGGTTCAGGCAAACCAGTAGCGGTGGCGGGAGGCTCCGCCCACCCGCCCAGATGTCATCACGGACGATCTGCGCATGTGCAGAAGTGCCGCGCACGAGCGAAGCGAGCGTGTGCGCTTGCGCGTTCACAGTTCCGAACCGGTAGCGAAGGTAAGTGAAACCCACTACTGAGCAGAAGCCTACCTTCTCACCAAAGTAGAGCAAATTCTGAAATACCACCGAGAAGAATTCCAAAGACAGGCTGAAGTTCTCGGAGAACAAGACCAAAATCCTCTCTGCCAGGAGAAGAAAAAGACAGAAAGTGCCAGGCAGGTTTCAGTGCAACATTTGATAAGGTCACTGGCTTTACCCGGCCACTTGGCACAAAGGCTGACATTGCACTGAGCTCCTTCCTGGGTAATTGTTTTCTCTCCTTCACATCTTCTGGGTTCCTCACACTTTTTCATCACGTCTCCTAAGGAGGAACTTTCCAAATGCCCACCGAACCACGAAACAACTTTGCTGGAACAGAAAATTGTCGTGCTTTAGCTGCATTTCTCTCTCTCTCTCTCTCTCTCTCTCTCTCTCTCTCTCTCTCTCTCTCTTCTCTTTGTTTCCAATGCTTAGATCAAGGGCCTGACGCTTCTACCCCATTTCTTGTGAGCGGTGCCTACATCGCTTTTAAAAATGGCTATTAGATCACGTACTTTGATATGGCAAAAGCCCAAAATAATTCGGTGCACAGGAAATCATGCTCTTCACTATATTAATGAATGCAGACTTTCATCCTTCTGAAGTCGGTAAAATGAGAACCCAGATTGTTGGGGGCAATTTACTGACTCTGTAAACCGCTTAGAGAGGGCTGTAAAGGACTGTGAAGCGCTATATAAGTCTTAGGGCTATTGCTATTGCTCTTCCTTTTCTCCTTCCTTCCTTCCTTCCTTCCTTCCTTCCTTCCTTCCTTCCTTCCTTCCTTCCTTCCTTCCTTGCTTGCTTCCTCCCTCCCTCCCTCCCTTCCTTCCTTCTTTCCTTCCTCCCTTCCTTCCTTCCTTCTTTCTTTCTTTCCTCCCTCCCTACTTCTCTCCATCCCATATAATCACTCCCTTCCTTCCTTCCTTCCTTCCTTCCTTCCTTCCTTCCTCTACCCACTGCCAGCAGTTCAATCCTGACCAGCTCAAGGTTGACTCAGCCAGTGGTGGGTTTCTCTTACCTTCCCTACTGGCTCGGGAGTGTGCGCATTGCACACATGAGCGCAACGAGCGAGTGTGTCACATCCGGGTACTGACCCTCTGCGCATGCACAGAAGCCTTTGCGCATGCGCAGAGTGTTCTTTGCCAGCCGCTTTCAAGCAGGGAACCGGTTCAGGGGCGTGGCAAGCCGGCCATCACTATCAGTTCAGCGAACGGGGCCAAATTTCCGCCACCGGCTCGCGCGAACCGGTCCGAACCGGTAGCAACCCACCACTGGACTCAGCCTTCCATCTTTCCAAGGACACTAAAAGGAGGACCCAGATTGTTGCGGGCAATACACTAACTCTGTAAACCACTTAGAAAGGGCTGTAAAGACCTGCGAAGCAGTATATAAGTCTAAGTGCTATTGCTATTACTATTAGATCACATATTTTAATATGTCAAAAGCCAAAAATAACTCATTACGCAGGAAATCATGCTCTTAACTATGTTAATGAATGCAGCTTTAATATTAAAATTAAGATTAGTTTAATTTAAAGCAGATTAGTTTAATTTAAAGCAATAGAAATGTTGTCTTGGCTCCGCTGACTTTTGTTCCTTGCTGATCCAGGAAAGGTGGTGCACCCTTAGTTGAGACGGCCTCTTCAATTTTTCATCTAGGCTTTTATTTTTTAATGTCTCTAGGGAAACAAGTGGTCCCTAAATAGGCACAGAGTACAGCGTGCCACAGCGCTATTTAAGGAATAACGGAACTGAGCAAAGGTTGCTTGTTAGGTCATAAAATCCAAGCATAGGAGGTGCCCTCAAGGCCATCTAGTCCAATCCATGCCTGACGAAGGAATCCAGTTAAAAGCATCCCAAACAGATGGATGCCAAACCCCCATCTCAATGGAGCCCAGCACCTCAGTTTGCTAAACTGTTGTAATGGTCAACTGGAATCCATCCTCCTGTCCTTTAGGGCCATTAGTGTGTGTCCAGCACTGGGCCACTCCAAAAAGACAGAGTACAGATTAACAGAGTTGGAAGGGACCTTGTAGGTCAGCCATGCCCAGTTCCTGCAACCGTTCTTTGTATGTTTTAGCCTCCAGTCCCCTAATCATCTTGGTTGCTCTTCTCTGCACTCTTTCTAGAGTCTCAACATCTTTTCTCACAGTCTTTCTTCCTCTAAATTAAACATCCCAGGTTCCTCTAGTTTATCCTCACAGGGCATATCTTGCAAGTGGCCAGATCATGAAGTAGGTCTCACCAATGCAGAAGAAAGCAAAAGATGACCACCCCTCATGAACATGATTGACAACTGGCTGACAAACTGAACTCAACGAGTAGTCCTTAATGGGTCTAACTCCACATGGAGAGAAGTAAGCAGTGGGGTACCACAAGGTTCTGTCTTAGGCCCAGTACTCTTCAATATCTTCATAAACGACTTAGATGAGGGAATAGAAGGGGAACTTACCAAATTTGTAGACGACACTAAGCTGGCAGGAATAACTAACACCCTAGAAGATAGGCTCAAGATCCAGATGGATCTTGACAGACTTGAGCGCTGGGCCCTATCTAACAAAATGAAATTCAATGTAGAGAAAAGTAAAGTCCTACACTTAGGTAAGAAAACCCAAAACTACACATATAAACTGGGTGAAACCAGACTTAATAGCAGTGACTGTGCGAGGGATCTTGGAGTCTTAGTGGACAACCAGCTCAATATGAGCCAGCAGTGTGCAGCAGCAGCCAAAAAAGCCAATGCAATCTTAAGTTGCATTAACAGAGGGATACAATCAAGATCAAGTGAGGTGCTAATACCACTCTATCAAGCCTTAGTAAGACCACAACTAGAATACTGCAGTTTTGGTCACCACACTATAAAAAGATGTTGAGACTCTA
>QLTV01012192.1:994394-1005033 GCA_003457575.1 Thermophis baileyi
AAGACAGAAAGCTAAAATATATATTTTCCAAAGCACTAGAAGTCAGGACAAGAAGCAATGGAGAGAAGCAACCTAAAACTAAGGAGGAGAAATTTCCTGAGAGTGAGAACAATTAATCAGTAGAACGGCTTTCCTTCAGAAGTTGTGACTGCTCCATCACCTGAAGCTTTCAAGAAGAGACTGGACTGCCATCTGTCAGAAAGGGTGTAGGGTCTCTTGCTCGGGGGGGGGCTTGGACTAGATGACCTATAAGGTCCCTTCCAACTCTGTTAATCTGTTAATCTGTTAAACATTGGGTATGTCCTGAACTTCAAGCTCAGTTTGCTAATCATCCCATTTTCAGTATTTTCTGATCTGTGGGCTAGGCAGGGGAAGAATTTGTTTTAGCCACATTAACTTGTTCCAGCAACAAAGGAGCTTCCTTCACCCAACAGGGAATTAGATCCAAAGGCAGCACATGTCAAAAGCTTTGCTTTGATCGGCAGACTTGCCCCTTTACTAACGAACACCATTTTCATTCTTTGAGCCTCGGTGTGCTCGCTCCCAACTGACACTTTTTAATCCTCAGCAGGCTCTCCACACAAAATATCCCTCTTTTTCCCCAACTCTTCAAGGCTTACACGAGGCAGCACAGGGGTGGGTTCCACTTACCTTCCCTACCGGTTCGCATCGCGATGTCACACCTATGTCGCGTCGGGGAAATGACCCTCTCTACATGCGCAGAAGCCTTTGTGCATGCGCAGAGGGTTCTTTGCCAGCCGCTTTCCAGAAGCGGCAACTGGAGGACCGGTTCGGGGGCGTGGACAGCCGGCCATCGCTGCCGGTTCGGCGAGCGGGGCAAATTTCCGCCACCGGTTCGGGCGAACCGGTCCAAACCGACAGCAACCCACCACTGGGGCAGCTATTTTAATATGGTAGGTGCAGAAAACAAAGGGTTCGCCCTTCCCCTTGGACATCCAGAAGCTGAGGGTGCTTCTGTCTCCCAGGGTCTTGGGCTCTCCTGGCCTCAGTAAGCCAGAGAAGAATGGATCATTCCATTCTCCCAAATGAGACCCCACTGTTTTGGGGGGGGGGATTGCTGATGGAGGAAAGAAATGCAGGATATTTTCCAAAGCACTTGAAGGCAGGACAAGAAACAATGGATGGAAACTGAACAAGGAGAGAAGCAACCTAGAACTAAGGAGGAATTTCCTGACAGTGAGAGCAATCAACCAATGGAACAGAAGTTGCCTTCAGAAGTTGTGGGAGCTTCATCACTGGAAGCTTTCAAGAAGAGACTGGACTGCCATCTGTCAGAAATGGTGTAGGGTCTCCTGCTTGGGTGGGGGGTTGGACTAGAAGAGCTCCCTTACAGGGTTACAGGAACTGGGCATGGCTAGTCTAGAGAAAAGAAGGACTAGGGGTGACATGATAGCAGTCTTCAAATATTTGAGGGGCTGCCACAAAGAAGAGGGGGTCAGCTTATTCTCCAAAGCACCAGAAGGCAGGACAAGAAACAATGGATGGAAACTAATCAAAGAGAGAAGCAACCTGGAACTAAGGAGAAATTTCCTGACAGTGAGAACAATTAACAGCTTGCCTCCAGAAGTTGTGGGTACTCTGTCACTGGAGGTTTTTAAGAAGAGATTGGACAACCATTTGTCCGAAATGGTATAGGGTTCTCTGTCTGAGCAGGGGGTTGGACTAGAAGACCTCCAAGGTCCCTTCCAGCCCTATTCTGATTGATTGATCCAACCCTGCAAACTTCCTGTCCTTCAAGTAACACAAACAGCACATGAAGTATTCTAAAGTTCAATCTCCAGGCAAGAGGGAGCATCTGGTCAACCTTGGATGACCTCAGAACCCTAACAGTGGTCAGGCCTTGGTTAGTACTTGAATGGGAGACCAGCAGAAACATCGAGGCTCAACAATGGGAAAAAGAACATTCAGGTAGACTCACAAAAGGCCTTTCATCATTTCTCTTCCATTGTTGCTCTTCTTTTCACTTCTTTCTTGGGATTGGAGGGAAAGAGGAAGGCAAGGAGGCTGCAAGCGCCTGCAGACGGACACAAACTCACTGCAGGAACAATGCAAACAGCTTCACTGGTAAGAATTTCATCCACATTCTAGCTTACTTTGAAAGAAAACGTGAAAGCAAACACTTTCCTCAAAATGAACGTGAACCGGTTGGAAAAGTGTACGTAAGATTTTTCTCACCTGCCTTTAAGAGAAACAGTAATCCAGACACCCACCCACCCCCCCAAAAAAAAACCTCTTTTGCGAAAGGGTCCACAAACAAACTTTCTTCTGCTTCAACATTTAAGAGGGAGAAGGGGTTGTTTGGGGCAGTGGTAAAATCCAATTTTTTTTACTACCGGTTCTGTGGGCGGGGCTTGGTGGGCGGGGCGGGGCTTGGTGGGCATGGCAGGGGAAGGATACTGCAAAATCTCCATTCCCTCCCCACTCCTGGGGCCAGCCAGAGGTGGTATTTGCCGGTTCTCCGAACTACTCAAAATGTCCACTACTGGTTCTTCAGAACCTGTCAGAACCTGCTGGATTTCACCCGTGGTTTGGGGGATTTTTTGAGGAGGGAGGATTCAGTTTTACTTCCTACATCCAATCATCGAAGTACAGGAGATCAATGGTCAGACCTGGTAGTCTCCCATCCAAGCTACGATCAAGACCCCACAAACAATCGATATTCTCTTCAGTCATCAAATAGCTGAGCTGACAACTATTTTACCCGTCTTTGCTTCTGCATTCTTAATATGCAGACACACAGCTACACAAAGAGACACACCTGAGATCCAGTGCGATGGAGTAGTGAAGGTGCTACATCAGGAGTGATGGGAAGACTCGCATTCTAGTCCCACTCAGCCATGCAAGCTCCTTGGAAAAATGGACCAGCCTCTCTCTGAACCCTACAAGCAGTGTGGTCTAGCGGTGAAGATGCCGCAAAGGGAATGGGAGACCCAGGTCCTAGTCCTACTGTCAGAGCTGCCATCCTTCACTTGCATGCATGCTTCACTAAATGCTAGTCCACCATCAGCCATAGGGGGGGGGGGAGGGAGCTGTGGGAAGATGAGAGGGAAAATGAAAGTGAACTTCGCGCAGTCCCGAGACATCCCAAGGCTGCAGTCCTGGGAATGGAATGCAGTGCCTATGGATATTTACAGTTACCGAAACATCTTCAAATATGACTGGGCAATGGGGAGATACCGGGGATGGGTGGGGTTGGAACAAAGAAGGGAAAGTTAGCTAGGGGATATTTGCACGCAAATATTTAGATCCGGCTTTGCTACTATATAACCCCTTGGCTTTTAGTAAAAATAAGCTTTTCGCTGTGAATGGAGTCAAGGGTTTTTCTTTCTTAAAAGACCAGACTGGGCCAGGTCTGACACCTCCATTGGGCATTTAAGCTGGCTGGGTGACATGGAGACAAGGGCTCCCTCTCACCGCTAGGCTGGAAAGCTTCTATCTACTGGTCTAGTCTGGACCACACATGGTAGATTAAAGGCCTGGAGACAAAAACATACGAAGAACAGTTGCAGGATTTGGGTTTGGCTAGTCTAGAGAAAAGAAGGACCAGGGGGGACATGATAGCAGTATTCCAGTATTTGAGGGGCTGCCACAAAGAAGAGGGGTCAAATTATTCTCCAAAGCATCAGAGGGCAGGACAAGAAACAATGGATGGAAACTAACCAAGGAGAGAAGCAACCTGGAATTAAGGAGAAACTTCCTAACAGGGAGGACAATTAACCAGTGGAACAGAAGTTGCCTCCAGAAGTTGTGGGTGCTCCATCACTGGAGGTGTTTAAGAAGAGACTGGACAGCCACTTGACTGAAATGGTATAGGGTCTTCTGCTTGAGCAGGGGGCTGGACTAGAAGACCTCCAAGGTCCCTTCCATCTCTATTCTGATTGATTGATCATCTCCATGCCTCAGATCAGAATAACAGATTTGGAAGGAACTTTGGAGGTCTTCTAGTCCAACCCACTGTTCAAACAGGAGACCCTATAACCGTGATGGCGAACCTGTGGCACGCGTGCCCGAAGTGGCACGCGGAGCCTTGTCACCTGGCATGCGTGGCATCGCCTGTTCCTCTTCCGGGTTTCTGGCACGCATGCGCATGTGACAATCAGCTGGCCTTCATGCGTGCAGCAGTGCCGGAAACTGGAAGAGCTGGTCTTCTGTTTTCCGGCGTGAGCATGCGTGCCAGCCAGCTGATCGTCACGCACACATGCGTGCCAATAACCGGAAGACTAGCTGGCCAGTGCACATGCGTGTGCCGGAAGCCGGAAGTTCATTTTCTGGCGTGTGCATGCCCCCTGAGCAGCTCCTCTTCCGGGTTGCATCCCAGACGAGTGCACACTCGGTGCTGAAAAGGTTCGCCATCACGGTTGAAGACCTCCAAGGTGCCTTCCAGCTCTATTCTGATCCAAGAAACAATGGATGGAAACTAATCAAGGAGAGAAGCAGCCTGATTCAAGATTGCAACCCAGAACCCTAAATGAAGAGGCCTCTGTTCTTGCAGTCATGGATTGAAGAGCATCCTAACGCACATCATCAACAAACACAGACAAAATCGCATCGTCGTACTATTTTTTTTTTTTTAAGAGTCGCCTGATCATTTCGGCACAACGGTCCAAGAACCAGGTAACTTGGCAACCGTGCTTATAAAACTGCGCTTCAGACGTGTATGTTCCAATTACGTTCCTTTCTTTGCAAGTTAAAACCTTTTCATCCCCCTCCTTCTCTCCTGCCGTTCGTCTCCGCTGAACAAAAATTCCCCTGACGTTTCCTCCAATCCCAGCTAGAGAAGCCCCTCCACTAGCAATCTGCAGAGAGAAAGTTTCCTTTTCAGAATTCGGTCTTTGGAGGATCAAAAACGCCTTTGGTTTCCATTCCCGGGAACATGAGAAGGATCACAATTTCCACCACAGCCCTCAGTTCAGGCTTTTAATTAGCAACTCAAACATGTGTTCGTGGCTCTTTCAAAGGCTGCTGTGGGATGCTTCGTCAGTACCTCCCAGTGTCTGAAGCAGACATGACAAGGGAGCGTGGCCAAGAGAACCGCTGAGCCTTTCAAGAGAATTCCAGGGCCTCCTTGCCTTCCATTATGCAACAGCATTCACACATGCAACTCCAAAGCCAGGAATTGGAGTCTCCCCCCCCCCCCCAAAAAAAACCCCTCCACCACCCCCTTTGTCTTCCAGCAGCATCATTAGCATCGGGCAGAAAAAGCCTCCTGCCTCTTTTCTGTTTTTCCCTCCTCTAAATCAGTTCTCTTTTAATTTGATGAAAGAGAGTTTGCTTGCTGCAACTTCTTTTGGAGAAAAGAGAATTTTGATGATTCTTTCCTGGAGAGAAGGTGTGTTTCCTGCACTTACTGCATGACAGAGTTGCGGAGGGATGCATGCATCCTTTCATGAGTTGGGCTTTGAGCCGGGGGGGGGGGGGACACTGCAGCGGGAGAGCTCAGGACAGGCTTAAGGAAGAAGCTCTCTTTGGGGCAGGGGGAGGGAGATTTTTCAGTTTAGACAGTAAGGATGGGCAGGGAAGCTGCAGAGGGATGGGAAGAACTGTGAAGGGGGAACTGCTTTCCCGGCAGCCTTTCATCCCGTCCCAAGGGGAAAGATTTGGCAGGAAGTAGGAGCAGCCAGGGAAGCTGCAGAGGGATAGTAGGAGAGTAGCAGAAAACCCACCTCCCCAGGATCTTGTAAGGGGCAAAAAAGAACCTTATTCCACTGAGCAAGAATAGAATGGAATGGAATGGAATAGAATAGAATAGAATAGAATAGAATAGAATAGAATAGAATAGAATAGAATAGAATAGAATAGAATAGAATAGAATAGAATAGAATAGAAATAATAGAAATAGAAATAATAGAAAAAGAAGAAAAAGAAAAATAGAATAGAATAGAATAGAATAGAATAGAATAGAATAGAATAGAAATAATAGAAATAGAAATAATAGAAAAAGAAGAAAAAGAAAAATAGAATAGAATAGAATAGAATAACAGAGTTGGAAGGGACCTTGGAGGTCTTCTAGTCCAACCCCCTGCTCAGGCAGGAAACCCCATACCATTTCAGACAAATGGTTATCCAATCTCTTTTTAAAAACGTCCAGTGTTGGAGCATTTACAGCTTCTGTAGGCAAGTTGTTCCAACTTTTGAAGACTTTTGAAGGATCATAGACAGCTTTTGATGCAGCATGGTCAAGAATTCTGTTATTTTATATTTGGCTTGTCCTTCTTTAGTACTTTGGCAGATCTATTTTCTTCAATATGAGCTTTTTAAACGCACATTTTCCAATAAAAGCTCTCATTTGAAAAAAAAAATCTGCCCGTTGCCTGCAATTTTCAGTCGCATGGCATCCTGGATTTTTGTTTAGAGAATCTGGAGGGAATGACACATCTAAATTAGGTGACATAAACATGAAGAGTCCCAAATCCTGGCATAAACACTTATTGGTCCCTAAAGCTGGGAGCTTCATCTTTGGATCTTAAATCTTAAGCTGAAAGTGTGAGCTGAGTGGAAGAGGCAGAAAAGGAAGGAAACACACCATGCCCTGTTTTATCTGGGTAACTCAGAGAGAGAGATTCCAGATATGTCAAGAGAATCTCTTTGCTTCACAAAAATAAACAACGAGGCACTAACATGCTTATCCAAGTCCAGTGCAACATGCTACATCTCCTTAGGACTATCTATTAGTTTTTCCATGGTTTTACATGCTGTGCAAACCCAACCCATTTAATCAAGTTGTAATTTAATCAATTTGATTAATTCAATAAAGGTGAAATGTGTTATGTCCAGGAACTGGACATGGCTAGTCTAGTGAAGAGAAGGACCAGGGGAGACATGATTGCAGTGGTCCAATATTTGAGGGGCTGCCACAGAGAGGAGGGGGCCAAGCTGTTTTCCAAGGCACCCGAAGGCCAGACAAGGAATAATGGATGGAAACTGATCAATGAGAGATTCAACCTGGAAATAAGGAAAAAATTTCTGACAGTGAGAGCAATCAAGCAACGGAACAGAAGTTGCCTTCAGAATTTGTGGGAGCTTCATCACTGGAAGCTTTCAAGAAGAGATTGGACTGCCATCTGTCAGAAATGGTGTAGGGTCTCCTGCTTGGGTGGAGGGTTGGACTAGATGGCCTACAAGGTCTCTTCCAACTCTGTTAATCTATCTGTTACCATTTATTGAATGTTACCATTTATTGTGTATGCTCCATCATTGGAGGTTTTAAGAAGAGATTGGATAGCCATTTGTCTAAAATGGCACAGGGTCTCCTGCTTGAGCAGGGGGTTGGACTAGAAGACCTCCAAGGTCCCCTCCAACTCTGCTATTCTGTTGTTATTATTACAGTGGTTAAGACATCAGGCTAGAATCAGGGAGACCATGAATTCTAGTCCTGCCTTAGGCAAAAAGCCACTTGGGTGACCTTAGGCCAGTCACTTTCTCTCAGCCCTTGGAAGGAGGCAATGACAAACCAATTCTAAAATACCTTCTTAAGAAAAATGCAGAGACTTCTGCAGGCCAGAATCGGAGAGATTGAATAGAATACAAACCCATCAAGTTATAGAAGTTCTCCCGGGTAAGTCTTATTGAACTAAATAGACTATACAAGAGCATCATAACGGAAATGTCACTTACTGCTTGCAAATGACAGGTTATTCTCTATTAAAACCATCAGTGGCAAGGCCTCAAATAATAGAACTGTCACTGACTTGATGTAATGGAGGGGGGGGGTTCTTGGTACCAGGGTCTTCCTGCAAAAAGGCAATTCCTGACTGCATGTCAAAAATCTCTTGGCCACAATTCAAAGAAGCCATCATTTCTTCCCTAAAGGAGTTGGAATTTCACATCCTTCCCAATGTTAATGATTAAGTCCAATATTAATCGCTTTAATGGAATAAGTGTATGCAATAGATGGGAAGGATATCATTAAAGGAAGATGGTCTTTCCGAGACTCATAAAACCTGATCATTTGTTCCTCTAGATCTCCAACCTTGGTCCATATTCAGAGGTGGGTTGCTGCCGGTTCGGACCAGCTCTATAGAACCGGTAGCGGGAATTCCCCCCCTGCTCGCCAAAAAGGCAACAATGGCCAGCTGGACACGCCCCCGAACCGGCTCTCTCGGCGGCGCCATAGGTGCCGCCATTTTGTTTTTTGCTTCTGCGCATGCGCAGAAGCTGTTTTTTACTTCTGTGCATGTGCAGAAGCTTGGTTTTTAGCACTGTACATGCGCGCGCCCACATGGCACATGAGGAAGCGAACCGGCAACGAGGTAAGTTAGAACCTACCCCTGTCCATATTAGATATCTGGAGATGACCTGGCCTGATGTTCAGCAATGGAGTGGCAGTTGGGGAGATCCCTCACCTCTGGAGAACCTCCAGTCCAAGAAATGCTACTTAGGTTGTTTCACAAAGAAATCTTTGATTCGGAGCATTTCTCGTATGAATGTCAAAGCAGAATTTGGGGGGGGGGAGAGTTGTTTAATTTACATCCCAATGCAAATGTATCTAATTTTGCATTTTAACCAATAAATTAACCAGCATAGTTATTCCTCAAAATGTGCACTTCACAAAATGTGCGGTTCGTTAATTAAAAGAATATATAATAGGAAGGGGAAAAAATGAACCAAAAAGTCATATATTCATTAAAACGATGTACAAAACTGCATTCTATTTACATACACGATTCCCTTGAGCATTTGTTTGAGATGAGCAGCTATTGAAATAGAATAAATAAATAAATATCGTTTACAATTTTGCCTATGGTCGGGAAGATATGCATGAATACATGCACAGATTGTCAAGCTGACAGGAATAATTTGAAGCATGGATAAATGGGAAACAGGAATCAACACTGTCCATTCCTAGGAGCATAAGACTATAAAAAAGATGTTGAGACTCTAGAAAGAGTGCAGAGAAGAGCAACCAAGAGGATTAGGGGACTGGAGGCTAAAACATACGATGAACGGTTGCAGGAACTGGGCATGGCTAGTCTAGTGAAGAGAAGGACCAGGGGAGACAGGATAGCAGCCTTCCAATATTTGAAGGTCTGCCATAGAGAGGAGGGGGTCAAGCTATTCTCCAAAGCACCTGAAGGCCAGACAAGGAATAATGGATGGAAACTGAACAAGGAGAGATTCAACCTGGAAATAAGGAGGAATTTTCTGACAATGAGAACAATCAACCAATGGAACAGAAGTTGCCTTCAGAAGTTGTGGGAGCTAAATCACTGGAGGCTTTCAAGAAGAGACTGGACTGCCTTCTCTCAGAAATGGTATAGGGTCTCCTGCTTGGGCATGGGGTTGGACTAGATGACCTACAAGGTCCCTTCCAACTCTCTTAATCTGTTAATCTCACAATCTCATCAAGAGGTTGGTAAAATAGGCCAGAACAGGAGGGTAGCAAAATCCAGAACTGAATATTCTGTTGAGGGCTAAGCCAACAATGCAGAACCCAAGGGGAGAGGGAGGACTTAGACAGGCAGGAAACTATAACACTGATGCTAATAGGAAGGATGACTCACAAAAGCAGCTGCTTTTGCGTAAATGCAACAAGAACACCAGAAAAGAGAATTTAAAATCCTAACACAGGAGGACCACAATAATACGGTAGCAGAAGCATCACCGAACGACAGTGGATGACAAAGTTGATGGGATCCTTGCCCTGGAAATGTTGGAAGAAATATCCATATGGTTCAGTTCCAAGCCGGGAGAAAGACACTGGAAACATGGATGCTGCTTGGAAAGATGGTTTAATGATGAAGCAGAACCACCAAGCACATGGTTCTGGGCAGCTGACCACATGGAGTTGAGACTGGGGGGTATTTATACCTTCTCTTGGGCTTTGCACTTAAGCTTCCTGTGCAAGAACATGTATTCTATTGGCTGTTGTAGGGGTTATGTAAGGGTCATAGCTGGCTCTATAGGTTGTCTGAGCTCCCAAGTTTGGTTGAAGTTTGCTGGGGGTGATGCGACTGAGATGATGCAATGAAGGGGCTTGTGTTCTGAAAGGGTGTTGGGCAATTCCTATTGTGGCTGAGGGCTAACCCTACCTTTGTTGGATCTTGGTTGAGGGTATTTGCTTATGAATAGAGCTATCTATCTCTTTATCTCTTAAGTGCTGACAACTGCTGAGGGCTATTCAGAAAGGCGGGGGCTGCTTTCCAAGAGCATGTTTCTCCATTTCTCATCCAGGGAAATATAATATTCTGCCTTTTTTAATATTTCTCAAAATGTTTCATTCTTCTAGGAGAGGGGTGGGTGCTAACTTTCTACAGAAGGCTACAATTTATTCGAAAGGAAGAGGCTCAACAGGAAGGGATTGGAGTGTTGCGACGTACATAAAGAAAGCACATCCCTGTACAGACATTCAGAGATCAGAGCCGGAGAATCCTCTTGGAACTGACCAGGAAAGAATAAAAGGAGTGCCCCAAAGGTGCTTTTTCTGGAGGCAGCTGGACTTCCTGGTGTCAGGGTTCCAAGTAACACCCGCAACGCAAGAAAACTCCGAGGCTTGAGTTTCCTCAAAGATCCATTTTATTAGATATGTCATATTGGCACATTTGGGGAAAACCCGAATCTGAAAGCTTCCGGTTTTCCACACCCACAAGAAAGTTCAAGCCCCTGCCCAGCACCCACCTGT
>QLTV01012192.1:1042183-1062005 GCA_003457575.1 Thermophis baileyi
GCTTGGTGGGCGTGGCTTGGTGGGCATGGCTTGGTGGGCGTGGCAGGGGAAGGATACTGCAAAATCTCCATTCCCACCCCACTCCCGGGGAAGGATACTGCAAAATCCCCATTCCCTCCCCACTCTGGGACCAGCCAGAGGTGGTATTTGCCGGTTCCCTGAACTACTCAAAATTTCCGCTACCGGTTCTCCAGAACCTGTCAGAACCTGCTGGATTTCACCCCTGAACCTACCTTTGATTACTTCCTGTATGTTATATTGGTGAATAAGGGGAAAAGATCCTCGCTTGTTTGCAGATACTTAATAAAACAAACATATGTTCAATTAGGAAAACAACAGCAGCGATTCTTCAAGCTATTTAAACTGTACAAATGCAAACACTTTCTCCTGAGCATAGCAACATGGACAGACTGAAAGTGACAGGCAGCCAATGAATTAATAACAGAGCTGGTATCTAGCCAACATCAATGGATCAAAGTGTTGTCCTCCAAAAAAGTAAAATCTTGAGTCTGCCAGTCGGCTTCTTCCAAAACCAAAGGGATGTCATACAGGAGAAGATGCAGGCCTCCATTCTTTCATTTCAGAAGACAGGACAATGGAACAGTTTCAGGAAAGGAGCTCCCGGTGGTGCATTTGCTAAACTCCTTAGCATAGAGAGAAATCTAACAGGGAAATTAATGATCCCGGCCGGGGGTGGGGGTGGGCTTCCCTCTGTTGGGGGACAACCTATTTTCCAAAGCACTTGAGGGCAGGACGAGAAGTAATGGATGGAAAATTATCAAAGAGAGATCCAACCTAGAACTAAGGAGAAATGTCCTGATATTGAGAACAATTAATCAGTGGAACAGCTTGCCACCCAGACTTATGGCTGCTCCACCACCAGTAGTTTTTACGAAGAGATCGGGTCTCCTGTTTGAGCAGGGGGTCGGACTAGAAGACTTCCAAGGTCCTTTCTGTTATTCTATTATTCTTAGTTGTGAAACATTGATCTAGGCCAGTGTTGGCAAACCTTTTCGGCACCGAGTGCTGAAATGGGGGCGTGTGCGCGTCGGAAACTGGAAGAGCAGCCGCCCAGTGCACATGCGCATGCTGGGAAGATGATCTTCCGGTTTCTGGTGCGCATGCGCATGCGAAGATCAGCTGGCCATCTTCATAGTGCGCGCATGTGCACCGGGCAGCTGCTCTTCCAGTTTCTGGTGCTTCCACGCATGTGAAGACCGGCTGGCCGGCGCACCGGAACCCGGAAGAGCAACAGGCAATGGCTCCAGGAGTGGGTTCCACTTACCTTCCCTACCGGTTCTCATCGCGACGGAAGTGCATGTTTTGTGCACATGTGCCCCCTTCGCTCGCACACACGCCCCCGCCACATCGTGCAAAAGACCCGGAAATGACCCTCTGCGCATGCGCAGAAGCCTTTGCACATGCGCAGAGGTGGGGGTTTTTTGCAAGCCGTGGCGACCAGAGGACTGGTTTGGGAGCGTGGACCGCCGGTCATCGCTGCCAGTTCTGCGAACAGCGGTAAATTTCTGCTCCTGGTTCTAATGAACCAGTCCGAACCGGCAGCAACCCACCACTGAATGGCTCACATGCCCAGAGAGATGGCTCTGCGTGCCACTTCCAGCATGCGTGCCATAGGTTCGCCATCACGGATCTAGGCAATTTCTCTGCCATCCCATTTGGTGGAACTTCTCCGAAGGCCATGGTAATGAATAGAATAGAATAGAATTTTTTATTGGCCAAGTGTGATTGGACACACAAGGAATTTGTCTTGGTGCATATGCTCTCAGTGTACATAAAAGAAAACATAAGTTCGTCAAGAATCACAAGGTACAACACTTAATGATAGTCCGGGTACTGTGTGAATGGCCTTGGGGAAAGGAGAGAAGACATGATGCTGTAGGAAGCAATTCCGAAAGACAGGCAGGATTCCCCAGTCATTTAACCATTAGAGAAAAGAGTCTTAGGAAGGATCCCCCTTAATTGATCAAGGGTTTAAAAGTGGCAGCAGGAAGCTTTCAAGAAGAGATTGGACTGACATCTGTCAAAAATGGTGTAGGGTCTGTTTGGGCGGGGGGTTGGACTAGATAACCTACAAGGTCCCTTCCAATTCCATTATACAGATCTGTATCTGTATCTCTATCTTAATGTAGCCTTACAAAAAAAGTAGAATTAGTTCATCTCATTCTGTTTCCTTTCTGGTTTATCTGGGAGGATTGATAGCCATTTATGATCTTGTATTGTAAGGCACACCAGATGCCCCAGGGGTGTCATGGGAGGTCAAAAAAGTCAAGATGGCAGCCATGACCAGGCAATCAAAGCCCCACCCCTGAGAGAAAGAGTACTGTACTGGGTACTGTAAGATATCTGCAATATTTTTTTTTCCTTGATAATTCCATAGTGTCTCCTACTTAACCATGCATTATTTTCTAAATATTCAAAACTGATGGCTGAATCATTTACTCTGATCTCAAGCTGGCTGATTCATAGGTCCTTTACCTCCCCCCCCCCCACCTGCTGCTTTTGTCTTTCCAATCAGCTCTTCCCTATTGCTTAGTGTTGGATTCAGGAATGCTGATCCCTTCATGTCTTCTTCAGTTTTCTAGAAAATAAAAACAGCCAGCAAGACTACTGTGGAATTGGGGGGAGGGGGAGAGCTTGAACTCTTGGCAAAGTTGGGTTTCCAACAGATGGACAGATAATTGAATTCTCTCATATATTTTTTTCTGTCTCTCCTCCTTGAAACTCCTATAATCTGGTCAAGCATGGCACTGCCAGGATTTCTGCCTACTTGGTGAACATGGCATTTCTCACAATAAAATCTTTGTTTTGTTCTTACTGTAATAGTCTGAGTTGGGTCCCCATACCAAGTTCCTGGATCTCAGTAAACGGTGGGTTGCTCCCGGTTCGGCCCGGTTCTGTGAACCGGTAGCGGCGGTGGCGGGAGGCTCCGCCCACCCGCCCAGGACGGCACATGTGCAGAAGTGTCGCGAGCACGAGCGTGCGTGTGAACCGGTAGCAACGGGTTTTAGAACCCACTACTGATCTCAGTACTCCTGTGTGTTTCTTCCACATTCTCCTGCCATTAACTATTAAGTTTAAAACAGGATCAAGTTTGTAAAGATCTGTAAAAGTGCCTTCCGAACTCATTTTTGTTTGTTTGCTGGCATCCCGCCTTTATTATTTTTACAAAGACCTCTCATCTTGCTAAGAAACTTTCCTATCAGGAAAACAAGGCCATGTCTTTCAACAGAAGAGAATAAAGCAAGCATCACCGCTGCCTGCAGCTCCTTCACCCTCCTGCTCTGTCTTAATCGTCTCTTGCAAAACCACGTCTGTCTGTATTATTAGTTCTCGTATGGACACCGATATTTGTCAGCAGGCTCAAAGATATTGTGGTTCCTTTGCTTGCATCCTGCACGTGTATCCTAGGAAGGTAGCACATCTCAACAGGATCAGTCCAGAAGCCCTAGAGAAGTGCTTTGCTTGATAGTGTCATGCCCCCGTCGGAGCCTGAATCTCTCCTGATCCTCAAGCACGGAGAGTGGAGAGAAGGCAGGAACAGTGCAGGCTGACCCTACTACTTGGGAGGAGAGCGCCCCACCCCTCTTCACAAGGCACACCTGGGGACTGAGCTTTAAGGAAATGCTGTGGGGAGGGGTATTTGTTGGGAACAAACACTGAATTCATGGAGTGTTGTGTGCCGTTGCCGACGCTGGACATTTCCTGGACTTCTTGCTTTATTTCTTGTTTCCTGGATTAATTGCCTTGTTCTTTTGCTTCCTGGACTAATTGACTTATTCCCTTGCCCTGCTGGATTTCTGGCTGGACTACTTGCAGCCAGAGGCTGCTGGAGGTGTGTGTGTGTGTGTGTGTGTGTGTGTGTGTGTGTGTGTGTGTGTATGATCACTTTGCTCTGGGACTTGCCAGAAATGTGGGAGTGTTTGGTGGAAAGTTGGAGCAATAAAGGGGTGGTTTGAACTATCAGCTGACTGTGTTGCCTCTGTGCCATGCCCCGGGTCATCACAGATAGGCTTGACCATTCTGCCACATTTCTCCATCTCTTTGACCCTCTGCTTGGCTTTCTTCTATCTTCTGAGAAGCTCCTTAGTGCTCCTTAGAAGCTCCTTGTTCCTTCTGAGCATTCCTTGTGTCCAGTTCATGAACTTCCTAACTTTCTTGATAAAGTCGGGTGGGGGGGTGACAACAGGTTCAGTTCCAGTTCTTTCTCCCTCTCTTCCAGGAGAGTGACCCACCGGCATGTGTAGAATGTCTAATATTTGTTGCTTTCAGGGAGGCAAATGGACATGGTACACTCTGTCCAGTTCATAGGAGCTGTTCTGTCTATGAAAACAATTAACAAGAAATGCTTCCCCCCTGTCCTCTCTATCATACCCCCATCGGAGCCTGAATCTGAAGAGGAGGACGACCTGGAGCCGATGGAGATCGAGGGAGCGGCTTCGTTGGCTTCGGAGGAATGTGGGGGAGGAGCAGGACAAGGCAGCCCAGGGCCCCTCAGGATTGGGATGGCTTGTTAGCAGGGAGGAACGGGGCCAGGATCGCCAAGAGAGGACAAGCAGTGGACATGAGGAGCGACGGAGCTCAGGCAATGAGCAAGGACCACCCCCTCCTGATCCCCGAGCATGGAGAGTGGAGAGGAGGGAACAGCGCAGGCTGACCCAATGACTCGGGAGGAGAGTGCCCCACCCTTCTTCACAAGGCACACCTGGGGACTGAGATTTAAGGAGCCGCTGTGGGGACGGGCATTTGTCAGGAACAAACACTGAATTGGTAGAGTTTGGTGTGCCGGTACAGACATTTGGAGTTTGTAGGACTGCTTGCCTTCTTCCTTCCTTGTGGACTCAGTACCTTGTTCCCTACTTTGTGGACTCATTGTTTGTTCCCTGGTTTGTGGACTCATTTCCCTGTTCCTTTGCTTTGCTGGACTGGGCGCAGCCAGAGGCTGCCGTGTGTGTGTGTGCGCGCGCTTTGCTCTGGGACTTGCCAAGAACGTGGAAGCTTTTGGGGGGAAATTTGGAGCATTAAAAGGGAATTTGAACTCGCAGCTGGCTGTGTGACCTTCGTGCCTTGTCCCGGGTCATCACACTCCCCATCAAACTCTTGTTCACTCGCCCTGATCATTCACTCAGTGAGTTGGCTGTCTAAGGAACCAACTTCCTTATATGTCTCCTGAAACTGTCTCAACTAGGCCACAGGGAAGTAAAATTGCACTCACACACAATGGATAGCAGCAATAATCAATCAGCTTTCCCTCCTCCTCTTTGGTTCTTTGTTATCTCCTCTTCCTGTTCCCCTGTTCATGTTTAAATCTCGACTGCGGCGTTTAAATCTATAAGCTTAGAAGAGGTGTGTGTGTGTGTGTGTGTGTGTGTGTGTGTGTGTGTGTGTGTGTGAATGTGTGTCTCTGGGTTGTCTATAATAAAAAGATGTGCAATGTCTCCTAGGAAATCACCTTGAGAAGCCACGATTATCATTATTTCTGTAAATAACCTTGATAATGGAAGTTTGAATGGCACACACTGATTTTTTTTTCTCCCAGATACTTGGCTGAGACATCTTTCTTATAATGCTGTTTCTTGAAGTGTTTGCCAGAAAGCAACGACAAAAAAAAAAGGGCCAAGGGTTTATTTTATAGAAGGAGCTCTATCTGTTCGGTAAACATTGCCTACACACTGTAAACAAATTGTAAACACTCCACATCTTGGTTTCTGAAAAATCCAGGGATGGTTGAAAGAATGCTAGTCCTCTCAAGAATGCCTTATTTGCTATTGGCGTGTTTGTCTCTGTAATGGAAATGGGGAGAGAGGTGCAGTTCTGAGGGTATCGGTTGCACTTCCAAAATAGCTATGTGTTTAATGATGTGCTGAAGTCTGTTTTGTAATTTTTCAGATGTTTTCCTCACCTGCAAAAAAAAATATGCTTCTGTTTGTTTACTGTTTCCTCAAGGTGAGAATTGTCCTGCTGTTTTCTGGGAAGCCTCTTCAGATCCATCAACAGCCAGCCCCCTCCCACCCCTCAGCCCCCCCACCTGTCTATACTTATTTGTTTCTTTATGTCAGGAGTGTCAAACTCGATTTCATTGAGGTCTGCGTCAGGGTTGTGTTTGACCTCGGGGGTGGGGTGGAATGGGCGTGGCCAGGGTCGGTGTGGCCAGCTCGAAGTCACTCGTGTCGGGGGCGCCTGTGGCGGCCCGAGCACTCTGCCAGCGAAAACGGGCTCCCAAGCTCCGTTTTCGGCTGCGACGGCCTCCTGCAACCCTCTGCCAGTGAAAACAGAGCTCGGGAGGGCTTTGTGCGGCCCTCCCGAGCTCCGTTTTCGCTAGCAGAGGCACCGTGGGCCAGTCCTTCGCTGTTTCCAGGGTGACCCCGTGGGCCAGATCCAGGGGTGGGTTCTGGTTTACCTCGCTGCTGGTTTGCTTTCTCACGCATGTGTGGGCATGCGCGCCTTGCGTGCCACGTGGGGTGCATGCACAGAAGCAAAAAACAAGATGGCGGCGCCTACGGTGCCACCGAGAAAGCCGGTTCGGGGCCGTGTCCAGCCGGCCATCGCTGGCAGTTCAGCGAGCGGGGGGGAAATTCCCGCTACCGGTTCTATAGAGCCGGTCTGAACTGGCAGAAACCCACCTCTGGCCAGATCTAAGCACCCTGCGGGCCGGATCTGGCCCCCGGGCCTTGAATTTGACACCCCTGCTTTATGTATTCATTTATTTTTATTAAACAGTTTTATAAGCCCCCCAACCAGGGGTGAAATTCAGCAGGTTCGGACAGGTTCTATAGAACCGGTGGCGGCGATTATGCGCAGTTTGGAGAACCGGTAAATCACACCACTGACTGGCCCTGACCCGCCCCTCCCACTCACTCCTTCTCTCCTCCTTCTCGGGCTCATACACACAGAGCAAACATGAGAAGGAGGCGAGAAGCAGCCAGGTTGAACGCTAGAAGACTTGGCCGAACTTTTCTGTCGGTTCTGTGGGCGTGGCTTGGTGGGGTGGTGCCGCCCCACCTTGCCGTGAGTTACGTCAAGTTGGCCATGCCTACTCAGTCACATGACTCCCCACCAAGCCACGCCCACCAAGCCACGCCCACAGAACCGGTAGGGGGGAAATTTGAATGTCACCCCTGCCCCCAACTGACACACATGTAACTCTGGGCAGCTTGCAAGATTTTAAAAAAAAAAAAAAATTCCAACATATTATAAAAATGTAAAAACAAAAACCCCAGGCCCACTCACTCCTCAAGGGCAGCAACAATGCAATCAGATCAGCCACTTGATCAGTTCCATTTCCCCCAGGCTACAAAAAAGTCAGTTGGCTGGAAGAATATCTGTGATGATCTCCGTAGCTGCTTCAGGGCTAAACATGATTTGTCTATCCAGATATGGTGCCTTCGTTTTGACTTTACTGCCTTACTTGAGTGACCTTTAAACTGATAGATAGCACTGCACTCTAAACTGTAAACTAGAATTTTAGAACATAAAATAACAAGGTTGGAATGAACATAGAATGAAGAAGGAACCGAGAAGGAACCAGGGGTGAAATCCAGCAGGTTCTGACAGGTTCTGGAGAACCGGTAGCGGAAATTTTGAGTAGTTCGGAGAACCGGCAAATACCACCTCTGGCTGGCCCCCGAGTGGGGTGGGAATGGGGATTTTGCAGTATCCTTCCCCTGCCACGCCCACCAAGCCACACCCACCAAGCCACACCACGCCCACCAAGCCACGCCGACAGAACCGGTAGTAAAAAAAAATGGATTTCACCACTGGAAGGAACACAGAATAACAGAATCAGAAATCGAGCTGGAAGGGTCCTTGGAGGTGTTCTAGTCTAAATGCCTTGTAGTCTAAATGCTCAAGCAGGAGACCCTATACATTTCAGACAAGTGACGCTCCAGTCTCTTCTTAAAAATCTCCAATGATGAAGCACCCACAACGTCTGAAGGCAAGCTGTTCCACTGGTTAATTGTCCTCGCTGTTAGGATGTTTCTCCTTAATTCCAGATTGCTTCTTTCCTTCATTTCTCTCCTTGATTACAATGAACCGATAATGAACATGGAATAACAGGTCCCAAAGGTGCTTTTTCAAGAGGCAACTGGACTTTCTGGTTTTTCTTTGAAGGCGTTTCGCTTCTCATCCAGGAAACTTCTCCAGCTCTGAAAGTCCAGTTGCCTCTTGAAAAGGCACCTTAGGACAACCATGACCTGGCTGACTGAGAATCTCCATAGACATGGAAAAAAACAGGCTTGGAATGCTGCTCATTTTGCCATTGATCGGGGGGGGGGGGGTGTGTCAAAAAGTCAATAAGTGAAGATGGTGGCCCATGAGACTGAAGCCCCACCTTGGTTCCATGCAGTACATGTGAAATGGGTGGGGTTTTAATGGCCTGGTTGGGGCTGCCTCTTGATTATTTTGAGCCCCACCCTCTCTTCAGACACCCTTGCAAGCTCTCTTTGGATGACCTTGGTTTGCTTGACTACCGAGGTGACTTCAAGACAGGCCCTTCCAGTGCATTGAAGCAGAGGTGGGTTCGGACCAGCTCTATAGAACCAGTAGCGGGAATTTCCCCCCGCTTGCCGAACCGGCAGCGATGGCTGTCTAGACACGCCCCCGAACCGGTTCTCTCGGCGGCGCCTACGGCGCCACCATCTTGTTTTTTGCTTCTATGCATGCGCAGAAGCTGTGCACACACGAAGCGCGCCCGCGCCCGTGCGGCACACCCACGTGACGCGCAAGGCGTGCGCACCCACGCGGTGCGTGAGGAAGCGAACCGGCAGTGAGGTAAGCCAGAACCCACCCCTGCATTGAAGTCACAGTCCACATTTCCTGCCCCGTTTGATACAGAAAGTGACAGAGGGATGCAGAGCCATCGTACACAATCTCAACAGCTATCAAACCAAGTATCCTTTTTATAAATAGTTTGTCATGTGCAATGTGTAATGACAGGTGAAGAAAGTACATATACCGTTTTTCAGAAGATTGGCCAAATAAACCTTCAGGGGGTGAGAAATCCACCCTCATTAGAGCAGCAGCAGATCCAGTCCGATGTGAAGAGCAAACCCTTTGCAGTCAAGCAAAGAATGTGAAGAGGCTCCTTTCGATGCTCTTGTGTCTGACAGCTTTCCCCAACCTGATGCCCCCCCCAGATGTGTATACCCCAATGGACCACAGCCTAGAAATTCTGGAAAGCCGACACATCTGTTTTATTGGGTTGCAGGAATTCTGAGTTTGGTTTTTCAATTGCAGATGTTTAATTCCTCGTTGAGGTAACATCTTCAGTGTTGTGGTCAGAGAAACCTCTGCAACCCCAGCTTCCTACATTCTTGACCTTCACGTGTGTTTATGCAAAAGCAAGGCACATTTATTTTGAGATTTCACACCCCTCCACCCCAAGCACCACAGCAAATAAAAGACGTGTCAAGGTACTCACTCACCCAACTGAGCTTGTAGCAGTTACTCTTCCTGCCCATCGCTGCTAAAAAAAAGAAAGTATGGTAGCATCCATATGGATGTTCCCACTGTAGTTTGAAGTCTACTCAGTTGGCCTGCAGAAACTACCACAGCCCCTGAAGTAAGAAACTTGGTTCATCTTTATTTAAACAGAGCCTTCAGATGCATCCTCTCTTCCTCCCAGTTCACTTCCTGGCCCCCACAGTGGCTGTTCCTTTCAGCAACACACTCTCTTTTTAATGGCTGTGCTGTATCCAGCTCGAAAAGCCCTCAACCCTACAGAAGGAAATTAATTGCTTGCTTCTTGACTGCTGATATATTTTTATAGGAATGCTTTTATTTTCAGATTCCCCAAAGGCCCAAGTAAGTATTCTGCTCCTAAATACAATTATAGCACCATTCTTGTTAGAAAGGGTCATATACGAAGAATTGTCTGCAGTCTCATCATCTTGTAACCAAAGTCATGACACGCTTCCATAAATCAAAACAAAGAGCCGAAACAAGGTCACTTTGAAGATAACCCCAATTTGAGAAAGAGAAAGGAGGGGACGGGCAAAGAAGAGTTCAGGATCACCTCAGGGAGGCCTTAAGGAGGAAGGAGGGACCTGCAAAGAATACTAACTTCAAACAGCAGGCAAGCTCTATCCTCTTTGGGTCATTTCATAGGAACTAACCACAAATGCTGGTTGCTTCCAGTCTAATTCAGGGTGTTGATTATCATCTTGAAAACCCTTCATGGAATGGGACTGGCTTATCAGAGGATCTGCCTTAACCAGTGGTGAAATCCAATTTTTTTTACTACCGGTTCTGTGGGCGTGGCTTGGTGGGCATGGTGTGGCTTGGTGGGCGTGGCTTGGTGGGCATGGCAGGGGAAGGATACTGGAAAATCTCCATTCCCTCCCTACTCCTGGGGAAGGATACTGCAAAATCCCCATTCCCTCCCCACTCCTGGGGAAGGATACTGCAAAATCCCCATTCCCTCCCCAATCCAGGGGAAGGATGTTGCAATCTGGCGCCAGCCAGAGGTGGTATGGGCCAGCCAGAGATGGTACTCAAAATTTCCGCTACTGGTTCTCCGAACTACTCAAAATTTCCACTACCCGGTTCTCCAGAACCTGTCAGAACCTGCTGGATTTTACCCCTGGCCTTAAACCACCCACCCCATTTGCTCCAGCAGAAGAGGCATGCTGTGGACCTCATCGGTCAAAGGATTTCAGCTGGAAGGGTCCAAGAGAAGAGGCTTTTCTGATGTGCCCCCACCCTTTGGAACATCTTGTGGCCGGAGGGGAGGTCTGTGTCCCCACCCTTTTGGCTTTCAGGAAGGGCTTTAAGAGTTGGCTCTGCTGTTTGGCTTGGGGCCCTGATGGGATAACTCCACGCTGGAGGAGGCTGGTGGAGAAATGGAGAAGATTCCCACTCCAGACCATTTGCACTCTTGGTTTGTAGTTTCTCTCCGATTCTTGTTGATTTTAATGTTTTTGATGAATTTATTGCGTTGTAGGCTGCCCAGAATCTACTTAAATAAGCAAACAAACTAACTTTCCAAACTGACCACTGGATTTGTGGATTGAAAAACTGGGTAGTTTAACAGCGTTCCGTGCTCCCTGATGTATAGTCATGCCAGCCACATGACCACGATAGTGTCTTCAGACAACTCTGCATCCCTCGGCTAGGAAACGGAGGTGAGCGTCACCCCCTAGAAGCGGACACGAGTGGGCAAAGGAGATCTTTACCTTTAAGTTGGGTAGATGATTTCTCCAAATGTTGCCAGACAAAGGAAAAAAAATGCTTCATTGAATTTTTAAAGGTTGAATTAGAAGGACAATATTTGCACTAATGAAGGCGAATATATGTGTCCCAGGATAATGTTGCAGGATCCAATCTGGGTCGGTCACCGGGACCAGAGGGTTTCTCTTTCGAGCTTTCGGACTCATGCTGGAGCCCATCCTCGGGGAATTTCTTCATATAGAGAAGTTCCCTGAGCATGGACTCCAACAGTGGTGGGATTCAAATAATTTAACAACCGGTTCTCTGCCCTAATGACCGGCTGGGTGGGCGTGGCCAGGGGGTGTGACAGGCAGCACTCGGCCCCCTGCACCGCCCTGGGAGCAAAAACAGGCCATGGGGGAGCCACGCCACACACACCCCACACCCCGTTTTGGGCCTAGTAGGCCTCCCTGCAGCCTCCTGGGAGTGAAAACGGGCCGCGGGGAGGGCCCCCCGCAGCCCCCGTCCCCCATTTTGGGCCTAGTAGGCCTCCCTGCAGCCTCCTGGGAGTGAAAATGGACTGCGGGGAGGCCGCACCGCACCCCCCTGCACCCCGTTTTGGGCCTAGTAGGCCTCCCTGCAGCCTCCTGGGAGCGAAAACGGGCCGCGGGGAGGCCGCACCGCACCCCCTGCACCCCGTTTTGGGCCTAGTAGGCCTCCCTGCAGCCTCCTGGGAGTGAAAATGGACTGCGGGGAGGCCGCACCGCACCCCCCTGCACCCCGTTTTGGGCCTAGTAGGCCTCCCTGCAGCCTCCTGGGAGCAAAAATGGGCCACGGGGGGGGGCGCACCGTCCCTCCCACCCCGCAGCCCGTTTTGGGCCTAGTAGGGCTCCCTGCACTTACCTGGGAGCTAAAATGGGGCGCGTGGGGACTCCTGGAAGGGGCGGGGAGGGGAGGGGCAGGGACAGTCAGCAATTTAACTACAGGTTCACCCGAACCGGCCCGAACCATCTGAATCCCACCGCTGAAGAAAACACTCTGATATTTTCCATTGGGAACCTACAGAAGCTTAGGGGGCCTGGCAGACTGTAGCCCACTGAAAAAAATGGGTCTGCTCTGAAAATCTGGTCATCTTCTTGGATGAATTTCTCTTTTCCTTCAAAATAAATGTTGAAAGCAAATTCTCTTCTCTTTGAAGAAGCTTCTTGGATGAGAAACGAAACGTCTTCAAAGAAAAAACAAGAAAGTCCAGTTGCCTCCTGAAAAAGCCCCTTTGGGACAACCATGACCTGGATGACTGAGAAACTCTAGAGACTTTTAGCTATACAATTTGGGATGAGCACCCTTGGAATGGTGTGGGAGTAGGAATGGATTTCCAGAGGAAAAATTGCAGACTACAGGAACCATTTGCACCACTCAGGTGACCCTGAGGACACAGATAAACCTCCAAGTGCTTCAATGACCCTCTAAAAGGGTGCAAATGACCAGCTGTCTGCAAGGAGTATAAATCCTTCCATTCCCCACCATCCAGTCAGAGCTGAAGAAGCTTCTTGGATGAGAAGCAAAACGTCTTCAAAGAAAAAACAAGAAAGACCAGTTGCCTCCTGAAAAAGCACCTTTGGCACAACCATGACCTGGAGGACTGAGAATCTCTACAGACTTCTCTTTGATGAATTTGATGAACAGAATAAGAACTGCTAGGAGAAAAAAAAACCGCAGAACTTTTCTTGGCTAGCAGAATATCAGAATGGAGAGAGGAAGAAGGTACATTGGGAAAGGAGCAATTTCTGAACAAGTCAGAAGAAAAGCCCCATGATTATTAGATTCTCTTTTGCTTTATAAAAACTCAATGCAGCATGCCTGGAATTGCTGCCATTCTCCAGAGAGCTCTTAAACGTACAGTAACATTGTTCTTCCCATCGGTGACAAGCAGAGTTCCAATTTTCAGTCTGCTATCAAACTTAGTTTAAGTCTGAGAAAGTGTCTGGCACTCTGTTGTGTAGGAGCTGCACAGAAATCAGAAAGCCTGGATTCACCTCTCGGATTTCCCCCTCGGCGTGTCCTCTGATGGGTCAGGGATAATCCAGGTAAAGCTCAGAAGAGATGTTGCTTCCACTTAGCCAAGTCCCGGGCTAAATGTCAGCCAAAGAGTAGGTTGTTGATTCTCTTGTACAGGGGAGAATTCACAGTTCACCCAGACACTTAAGATACATGCAGCAAGAGTCCGCTTTGATCCATGGCATTTCCAGTTCAAAGGAGCACTGAAAGAAGGACCTGGAAATTGTTAGTCTGTGGTGGCAAAAATATAAAATCAGGAATTTAGTAGCATCTCTTCTGATTTAAATCAGTCTATTCTACTGTTGGAAGAAATATCCTTTTGGGTTCAGTTCCAAGTGGAGAGAAAGACACTGGAAACATGGTGGCTGATTGGAAAGATGGTTTAATGGTGGACAGGATCACATGGCTCCTGGGCAAAAAAAACATAAAACCCTGGGTTTTATGCCCTCTGTTGGGTTTTGAATTTGAGCTTATGTTCTGATTGGTTGTCAGACTCCCATGGGGCCATGCAGGGGCAACTCTGTAGGCTGTCCTGAGTCCCAGGCTTGGTTGACTCTTGCTGGGTGATGATGTAATGAAAGGGCTTTGGGCAATTCCTACTGTGGCTCTGCTTGAAGGAGGTAGATCTTTGTTATGTAGAATAGACTGGCCGAGGCCTTAATGGACCATTGACAAAGGTGGGAGGGGGCTGAGTTTCTGCCTCCCTTTTAGGGGAAATATTCTGCCCTTTTAATATTTCCTAAAATATCTCATTTTCCTAGGAGAGGTGGGTGCTAACTTCCTACACTACAAAGAGCCAGGCTGGTGTAGTGGATAAGGCTAGAAAGTAGAAGACTTAGTTCTAATCATGCCTATCATAGTTCTACGAATTCTAGGGGCATGAAGCCAGCTGGGTGATCTTGAGCCAGTCACTCTTTCTCAACCCTAGGAAGGAGCCAATGGAAAACCATTCCTGAAAAATCTTGCCAAGAAAATTGCAAGGACTTGTCCAGACAGTTGGGTATGTTTTATTTAGTGAAAAGAAGGGTGAGGGGTGACATTATAGCAGCATTCCAAAATTTGAGGGTCTGACACAAGGAAGAGGAGGAGGGCCAACCTGCTCTCCAAAGCACCAGAAGATCGGACAAGAAGCAATAAATGGAAACTAATCAAGGAAAGAGCAACCTAGAACTGAGGAGAAGTTTCCTAACAGTGAGAACAATTAACCAGTGGAACAACTTGCCACCAGAAGTTGTGGGTGCTCCATCACTGGAGATTTTTAAGAAGAGATTGAACAGTCATTTGTCTGAAATGGTATAGGGTTTCCTACCTGAGTGGGGAGTTGGACTAGAAGACCTCCAAGAACTCTGTTATTCTCTTCTGTTATTTTGTCTCTGAGAATCACACAACTGAACAGGAGGGGAGGGGAGTCCACTCTATAGACATCTGGTGAAGTTTATGCCTAATCATAAAATTTGTTAGTTGAAAAGGATACTAACAGATTCCTGGGGTGTTTTTTTTTTTTTTTTTTTTTCAGGTCTTTTTAATTTTTCTGTCTGAGATTCTAAGCTCTATTGCCATCAGTCCGTTTGGATAGACAAGATTCTCTCTTTGATTCAAGAGAAGCTATTTTCTGACCGGCATATCAACGAGTAGCTACTGGTGATAGAATGAAACCAGCAGTTTCATCAGAAACCCAACCCCTTCCTCTCATCCTGAAAACTCTCAGCCTTCAAAAATTCCAATACTGCCCCAGTTTAGGCATATGTTGGAGGCTTTTATAACACAACAGTTGTTGGTGGAGGCATGGGGCCACCACAGGGCAAGGCCCCTCAAAAGCTTCCTCTTTTGCTCCCTCTGGTTTCCCCAGGGTGAATGCCACTGCTGCCTACAGGGACAGCCCTTCTAGTGTGGGAAGAGGGAGAAGGGCATGATCATTCAATGGGATTGATATCTCAACAATGATGATCACCTGGAACCGAAGGAGAAACAGGTCGTCCTCAACCAGTCTGAGGATGCTAGGAATACCAAGCACACCTGTATGACCATCAGACTTGGAAAGCCTTTTCTATTGGCCTTTCAGAGTGAGACTGCGGGGAGACGGGGAGGCAAGGGGTGAGTCATCAACAGCAATTCAGTCCAGGTGGGAAGACATCTGGGGAAAGGGGTTTCAAAGAAAAATCTGCCTTAATTAATTCACTATAAAAGGAGGCCGGAGAAATTCCTTTTACAGTCTCCAAAGCTTTAGCTTCAAAGATACTTATCAAAAATCCATGCCGTTTTTGCTTCGTAGGTCTTGCTGGTTTTGAGGTTTTGACAACAATCTTGGAAACAGCTTTGAAGCAGCCTGGCTTTTCCACTCCTGTTAAGGAAAGGAATTAAACCATTCTCCAACCATTTCTCAAGGGCAAAACATTGCCTTAATACTGTGGAGACAGAGCGTTCCTACTTGAAAAGTCTTCCAGACAAGGAGAGGAGAGCCCTCCTGAAGTCTTCCTCTGCAATCCACGGAGGGATGAGCAATCAAAGAGGCACAGAGCATACTGTGGAGAAAATAGAATATGAAAGTTAAGGCATTCACATCCGTCTCATAATTCTGGGCCAGAACAATCAGAGTCCACTCATGAGAATGCCATCAAACTGCTCTTCTTTAAAAGAACATTGAAAGTATTTTCAAGGTTGACTCAACCTTCCATCCTTCCATCCGAGGTCGGTCAAATGAGGACCCAGATTGTTGGGGGCAATAGGCTGACTCTGTAAAACTGCTTAGAGAGGGCTGTAAAGCACTGTAAAGCGGTATATAAGTCTAAGTGCTATTGCTATTGCTATTGCTATTGCTATTGCTATTGCTATTCCTTCCTTCCTTCCTTCTGTCTTTCTTTCTTTCTGTCTTCCTTTCTTTTCTTCTTTCCTTCCTTCCTTCCATCTTTCTTTCTTTCCATCTTCCTTTCCTTTCCTTTCCTTCCTTCCTTCCTTCCTTCCTTCCTTCCTTCCTTCCTTCCTTCCTTCCTTCCTTCCTTCCTTCCTTCCTTCCTTCGTTCCTTCGTTCCTCTTTCTTTCTCTCTTTCTCTCTCTCTCTATTTCTTTCTTTCTTTCTCTTTGTCTTTCTTTCTTTNCTGTAAAATTGCTTAGAGAAGGCTGTAAAGCACTGTAAAGCGGTATATAAGTCTAAGTGCTATTGCTATTTCTTTTGCTATTCCTTCCTTCCTTCCTTCCTTCCTTCTCTCTTTCTTTCTTTCTGTCTTCCTTTCTTTTCTTCTTTCCTTCCTTCCTTCCATCTTTCTTTCTTTCCATCTTCCTTTCCTTTCCTTCCTTCCTTCCTTCCTTCCTTCCTTCCTTCCTTCCTTCCTTCCTTCCTTCCTTCCTTCCTTCCTTCGTGGTGCAGTGACTGCCTGCAATTTGGCAGTTCGAATCTCACCAGGCTCAGGGTTGACTCAGCCTCCCATCCTTCTGAGTTGGGTAAAATGAGGACCCAGATTGTTGGGGGCAATAGGCTGACTCTGTAAAACTGCTTAGAGAAGGCTGTAAAGCACTGTAAAGCGGTATATAAGTCTAAGTGCTATTGCTGTTGCTATTTTTATGAGGGTGGATAAGATCTGGGAGAAAGGGAACTGCAGGATACTGGGAGTGGGGATTGGTTAGAGTCCATTCAGCATTAGAAGTGACATTAAATGCCACCCAACCGAACTGGAATCCACCAGCATGATAAAACTCCATGTTATTCCATGTGTAACTTCTGAGCTGTCCTACAGAGTACAGAATAACATAGTTGATAGGGCCTAGAGCAGGGGTGTCAAACTCATGTTGTCATGGCGGTGTAACGTGACGTATTGGGACTTTTCCCCCCTTTGCTAAACCGGGTGTGAGCATGGCCAGCATGTGAATTTGACAGTCCTGGCCTAGAGGTTTTCTAGTCCAACCCCCTGCTCAAGCAGGAGACTCTATACCAGGGGTCTGCAACCTGCGGCTCCGGAGCCGCATGCGGCTCTTTGGGCCCTCTGCTGTAGCACCCTGTCACGGCAGAGGGATGAAAGAGCCATCGTCATGGCAGTGGCATGGCCGGAGCCTTAGTGCGGGAGCGAGGTGCCCCTCTACTTGCCTTTGCGCGTCAACAGCATTCCACCTTCATTGTGGTACATTTGCTGTTGCCGCCAGCAAAGCGGGCTGGGAGAGAACGGCAGGGGTGGATCTTGTGGGGTGGGGGCCATCCCCCAAGCCTGGCCTTCCTCCTCCCTTGTTGGCGGGGCCAAGAGAAAGAAGGGGGCAGTGTGGGNNAAAGAGAGAGACGAGAGAGGGAGAGAGACAGAGACAGGGAGATACCTATTTCACATAGAAAACAAAACCCGGGGAGCCACAAAACCTGGGTAGGTGTGGCTGGGGGGGTCATGTGACTGGGTGGGAGTGAGTGATGTTGAGTTGGCCACGCCCACCCAGGTTTTGTGGCTCCCGTTGTTTTTCTTTCTGTGGGAAACGGGCCCAAGTGGCTCTTTGAGTGTTTAAGGTTGCAGACCCCTGCTCTATACCATTCTGGACAAATTTCTATGGAGATCTTCAGTCATCCAGGTTATGGTTGTCCCAAAGGTGCTTTTTCAAGAGGCAACTGGACTTTCTTGTTTTTCTTTAGAAGACGTTTTCTTGGATGAGAAGCGAAGCGTCTTGAAAGAAAAGCAAGAAAGCCCAGTTGCCTCTTGAAAAATGCACCTTTGGGACATTCTGGACAAATGTTAGCTAAGCATCTGAGCAACTTCTGACAGATGTTCTTGCATCTGCGTGTGCTAATCTCCCAGCTCAATTAATCAGGTTGTTTGAGTCCCTTTCCACTGATGGGTTGTTGGGCGAAAGCTGTTCCGTTTCCCAAGAGCTGGAAATGAGAACGTTCAAGTCTGTTGGTGCCTCTAACTCTCTTGCCTGAGGTGCTTGTCCAGCAACAGGAGGAAATATTCCATTAGGGAGACATCAGGAATTCAGATGGTGCAATTGCTGTCTCAGAGTTCCCTGTTTGACCCAGGTTGTTCTTCTAATGCGTCGTACACAGGGGTGGGTTCTAACTTACCTCGCTGCCAGTTCGCTTCCTCCCGCGCCACGTGGGCGCGCCTCGTGGGCACGCCTCGTGGGCGCGCACATGTGCAGTGCTGAAAAATAAAAAAAATATCCCCCCCCAAAAAAAGCCAAAAACAAGATGGCAATGCATGCGCAGTGCCGGAAACTCGGCTTCTGTACATGCGCAGAAGAAAAAAAAACAGAAAAAAAACCAGAAAAAAATTTAAAAAAATTAAAAAAAAAAAGATGCTGGCGCCCACGGACCGGCACCGACAGAACCAGTTCCATGACATCACTGTGACATCACCAGCGGGTCGCTACCGGTTTGGGCGAACCAGTCCGAACCGGGAGGAACCCACCTCTGGTCGTACATTGAGATTCACTGACCATCAGCTTCCAGGGCTTCCACTCTCTAAGTGTACAAAGGTTTTTGGTGGTGGTTTTTTTTTACTAGAACTAGGCACACCTTTGTTTTAATCCAATTGCTACAAGGAGGGATGGGAGCCGGTTCAAAGCTGATTCCAATTTACCAGCTTAAGTCAAAATAAAGGAATAAGCACCTTCCAAAATTCCCCATCAAGGTTAGGGGCAGATGAATTGGCCAGATAAATTCTCCCAATTTCTGCAGGACAAGGAGAATTTCCCCAACTGCTCCTCAACGGGAGGCCTTCCTCTTGGGATGTGGAAAAAGGGCCCTTCCGCGGATCTTCTCCTGAGACTAAATGGAGGGCAAGGGGGTGCCAGGGAAACCACAGTCTGCTGCAGTGGGGTGGGCTGCAACATTTCATCAACACACACACACACACACACACACACACACACACACACACACACACACACCATGCTAAGGGTAAGAACATTAAATGCCACTCGAGAGAATTGCATTGAAATTGGTGGGAATTTTATTAGAACCAGAAGGACAATTTTTCCATCTGGCAACAATATGGATACTGGCTGATTCTCTGCTCCTAATTAGCACCTCTTGCTTTGTTTGGCTTCCGCCTCCCTTCCTCCAAGATCCAATGCTCTTTTCTTGGCAGTTGCTGGCAGGAGCCCTGTTCGCTCTTCATCAGGAGCCCCAGAATGGAATGGGACAAATCACAGCGGCCAACCCGCCATGGCCAACTCACCACAGTCAACTTGCTGCAGAAAACTCACCATGGCCAACTCACCACGGGACAACTCGCCATGAGACAATTTAACAATTCAATTTAATTTAAAATAAATACAAAATTATTTTTAAAAAAAATTGTTCACATTTTATTCTTTCCATTCTTTTCCATCCTTTCTTTAATGGTTCTATTCCACCATTTCTTTGATATTAGTATAACTCTTGTCCCGCAACGAGTTGGCCATGGCAAGTTGGCTCTGGTGAGTTGGACATAGTGAGTTGGCCATGGTGAGTTGGCTGTGGCAAGTTGGACATAGTGAGTTGGCCATGGTGAGTTGGCTGTGGTGAGTTGGACATAGTGAGTTGGCCATGGTGAGTTGGATGTGGCGAGTTGGACGTAGTGAGTTGGCCATGGTGAGTTAGCTGTGGTGAGTTGGACATAGTGAGTTGGCCATGGTGAGTTGGAAG